>APFE030636008.1:12143-37485 GCA_000404065.3 Pinus taeda
TAATTAGAATATTTTAAAAAACTAAATAACAAGTGTGTTAATTTTATTTATCTAATTTGATAAACTTTAAATTCAAACAATATAGGTATACAACTTCAAACAATAGAAATTTTAAACTTTAAAATACCATAAAACTTTAGACATTAAAACATTATTTATATCAACACCCTTACTCAAAAGGATGTTTAAAACATTATTTATATTAAATGTCTCATTTAAAATGATGTTTAAACATCATTTATATTAACATCCCCACTTAAAATGATAATTACAATTACATGTATCAACTATCAACACCCTCACTCAAAATGATGTGTAAAACATTATTTATATTAACCACCTCACATAAAATGGTAATTACAATTACATAAAACTTTGAACATTAAAAAAATTATTTATATCAACACCCTCACTTAAAATGATGTTTAAAACACCATTAATATTAACATCCTCACTTAAAATGATAATTACAATTACATGTAGGTTGATATTATTATTGTTATAGTTAAAATAATATGAAACATTAAACCAAAAACATATTATTCAAAACTTATAAATTAAGTGAAAAATTAAATTATTATTATTATTTTTTCTATATAACACTGCTTAAGCACACAGGTTCGCAAAGAATGCCTTAACATTACACCCATTCTTCACCGCCAATCCAAAGCACACAGGTTCACAAAGAGTGCCTTAACAGTACACCCATTCACAGCCAATCCAAGCCAGTAAGCAAATTAAATTATTATTTAAACAATTATAGAAATAAAATTAAATACCTTTTTTTTTAAAATTCTTTAAATGTAGTTATTTATTAAAAGTTGATTAATTAAAAATTATACTATTATAATTTTAATTAAAATATAAGATTATAAATTGAGAGTGTACATAGAATGGGAGATTAAAGAGTTCAATGCGAGAGGAAAGAGGATCTCTCATTTAATACAAGTGAAATTTGATAAAATATAAAAGTTATTAACATTATTAAATAATAATAAAAAATTATATATTTGTTGGGAGTCGAATAGCCCATGGGTTCAAGAAATCCAAGATTTTAGCCCACTGTTATCTGGTTATCTGGTGACATCAGAGGGATAAAAGTTTCGGAGAAATTATTATGGGGTTATCTAGGTTCCACACTCTTCTCATGGGTTCAAGAAATTCAAGATTTTAGCCCACTGTTATCTGGTTGTCTGGTGACATCAGAGGGATAAAAGTTTTGGAGAAATTATTATGGGGTTATCTAGGTTCTACACTTCTAGACAAATGATTTGTTATGTGATTTTGTCCAAATTATTCTCTCAAAAAAATTAAAATCCACCATTATCTAGAAATAGATAAAAGCTTTTGCAAAATTGTTAAAAAGAAAAGATCGTTAGTGAAATGAAGGTAGATTAAAGTTTTTACAAAATTGTAGAAAAAAAAAAAACATTGTTACTTGGTAAGAATAGCACAACACCCACGTTGTTATGGCTACGGCTAGAGATTTCCCTTTCGATTCCTGTGTGCATCAATCAATTCAAATCATTTACTTATTTCATATTGCATTCAACTCATTGTGTAATTTCTTCTTGTCTCGACAATGGAATCGTGGAATTTGTTTCACTAATGTGGGCTTTGGTGGAATTTATTTTTTTAACTAAATGTAAAATCCTAGCTTAATTAAAAATAGAGCATTTTTAGAAAATACAATTGTATAAGTAGTTAAATTGAGATGAGTGAGATGTGCATAGTATAAAATAAATAAATAAAATAAAATTGAATATATATATAAAAATGAAAAATTTTTTTTTTTCAGAAGAAAAAAATCTAGATATATTATATTGAGATCATATAATTACAAGAATGATACTCATCATGGAGTATATATATCATC
The DNA here is from genome assembly GCA_000404065.3 of Pinus taeda. Classification (NCBI taxonomy): domain Eukaryota; kingdom Viridiplantae; phylum Streptophyta; class Pinopsida; order Pinales; family Pinaceae; genus Pinus; species Pinus taeda. The sequence goes on from APFE030636008.1 coordinate 14,020, forward strand.
TGTAAAACATAAGTGCATGTGAGTATAGAGATCAAATGCTGAGAATGAAGAGACATATCAGTGAAACTAGTGTAGATGGTGTTCATATGAGAATTTTTGGATCATATAATAATACAAAACTGTGAATAGAAATTATGTTCCATATATGTTGAGCCATTCGGTCATGATGTTGTCCAAGATGGCGGATGACGGCCTGGCAGATTCATTAAAAACATGATCATTTCGCCATTTCCAAACCGACCATAAGAAAATGAGGATGAGAAATCTTCTGTTGCCTTTCTGATTGCTCCACCAAATGAGCGCTGCACTAGGAGAGTCAAAATCTGTCAGTATAAAATCAAAAAAATTGGACAAAGCGTACCAGATCTGCTGGATGACTGAACATTTGAAAAACATGTGTAAGTTGGATTCTTCATCGGCTTTGCATATTGAGCACCTGCTGGGGCCATACCAAAATCTCTTCCGGAGGTTGTCCCATGTTAAATTTTTGTTATAGAAGATGAGCCAGGCAAAATAAATAAACTTTGGTGGGCACCGAGCCTTCCAAAATCTATGAGGGAATGATGGAAGAGTATATGGAGCTCTGCTGCAGATCATAAATCTATATATATCTTGTACAGTGACAGGTCTACGGAAGTTGCAAACGGTCCATGAAAGAAGGTCCCTGTCGCCATGTCTCTGAATACCGCTCATGGATAATTGGTCAATGGTCGATTTCCATATGCCGTCCCAGTGAGCCTGTAGGTGAAGATCATATCCATCCTTCCAAACAGGTGTATTCCCGTGCCAGTCTTTGATGAGTTTGTCCCATGTGAATAACCCTTTATGCTGAAATTGTATGATGAGACCATGTGGAATTGAGTGATCGGATTTGATGCCTGTCATTAGGTCAATGCCAATAATGATATTGCTGCCATTATGAAACCGCCATCTCAATCGGGACATAAAGAATGGTTCGATTTTCCTCATGCTATTCCATATAGGGGAGCCGCGCCTGGGACCAATCGTGCCCTGCCTTAACCAGAATTCAATTGGTTTCCCTTTCATGTATCTGTAACGGATGATGTTGCTCCATGTAGTGCAGCCAAAAATTCCCCTCCATAATGTTCTACATATAAGTGCGCGTCCAAAAAGACAGAGATCCAAAATGCCCCATCCGCCCTGCAGTTTTGGTATTGAAATGTGTTTCAACTGAGCAAGGTGTATCTTATGATGAGTAGATGAGTTTCCCCAAATGAAGGCAGCAGTGATTTGATTTATACGCCTGATGATGCAGGTGGGGAGTATAAGGAGATGAGCCCAATATACAGATAAATGAGTAAGGACCGCTTTTGATAGAGTAACCCTGCCCGCCAGAGATAGGACACGGAATTCCCATGAGGAAATGCGCTTATAATATTTCAATAAAAGCCAGTCCCAATCAGTTATAATATATTTGAGCGGCTTTAGTTGATAACCAAGATAGGATATGCCGCCGCTGATGGGAAGCGCTTGGATCCCGAACATATCTGTAATTTCCTGTATCAGTGCCGAGGACCCTCCATGGAAGTATAAAATAGATTTATGCTTGTTTATATATAGACCTGTAGCTTTCTGGAAGCTGTTGATAATGCTGAAAATGCAGGACCATGAGGCGCGATGAAGTAAAGCGCAGATAAGAACGTCATCCACAAATAGGTTGTGGGACAAAGATATATGGCGACTGATTTTTATGGGGAAACATCTCTGATCATCCACCGCTTTGTTTATGTGCAAACTGAGCGAGTTCATGGCCAATATAAAGATGAGTGGGGCAAGTGGGCACCCCTGTCTGAGTCCCCTTTCTACAGGAAAGAAGGGGGAGGGGATCCCATTTATATTTATGGCATATTTGACACCCTCTATACAAGACATGATCCATGAAATCATATCCTCGCGAAGGCCAATTTTTACCAGGAGACAGCGAATGAACCCCCAGTCCAGGCAGTCGTATGCCTTTTGTAAATCTATTTTTAGAACGGCGCCAACGATATTCTTGGAGACCATCGAGTAGATGCATTCTTGCGTGGATGCAACCGCATCAAGAATGTTCCGTCCCCTCAGGAATGCATGCTGATCACAGGTTAAATGGGTGGCCAGGGTGCCTTTGATGCGTTCCGCTATAATCTTGGAAATAATTTTGAAAGAAATATTGCAAAGAGATATCGGTCGGAAATCGGAGAAGGATTCAGCATCTTTCTTCTTTGGAATAAGGGCAATAATGGTGGATGCAGTGTGGGGATGGATGAATCCATTGATTCGAGATGCCTCAATCATACTGATAAGGTCAGTCTTAATCATATCGAAGAAATGCAAGAAAAATTCTATGGACCATCCATCTGGCCCGGGACATTTGTCCTTGTTGAAGGCTTTGAGAATGCGTAGCAGCTCCTCCTCAGTGATCAGCTGATAAATGGCATCGTTTGTGGATGCATCGAACATGAGAGGATAATGTTCAATTCCCCATGTAATGTCCCGTATGGCGCATCCCGGACCCCGGCTATATTGCTTCCTGAAATGAGAGAGAGCAGCATCTGTGATATCCTGTTGGGAGGTGAAGAATCCACCCATGCCATCTTGTATTTTCCATATGGAGTTGATCTCCCGCCTGTGATTAGCATACCTATGGAAGAACTTTGTGTTCCGGTCCCCCAGTCCGAGCCAAAGTGCGCGGCTTTTGAGTCGCCATGTGGATTCTTCGTGTTCCAATATCTTGTTTTTTTGGCGGATGAGATCGGCAATCATATATTTTTGATGAAGCGTTTGGGCGTTGGGATCGCGAGTGGAATATATGTGGTCCAATTCAGATTGGATCCGAACCATGTCCGCACGGTCGAGGCGCCTTTTTTCTCACTGCCATGCCATAACCTTGCCGCGAACAAAATTCATACGGATACGAAGGGAGGATCCCATGGGAGAGGTAGCGGATTCTTGCCAAGCAGAAGATACCATGAGATTGAAACCCAGATCATTTATATATGTATGGTCAAACTTAAATGGATATCGCCCCCGAATGATGTGCTGGTGCCACTGGATGAAAATCGGCCTGTGATCAGAAATGGTGTCGTTACCAATGGTAAAGGCAGGCATACCCATGGAGTCGATGATATCGGACTGTAAGATGACTCGGTCGAGTCGCTTTGCAATGTAGGCATCATTGGTCCGACCATTCTGCCATGTATAAGACAATGGAGAGGGGGCAATGTCAATGAGATTCCATGTCATCATCTGAGTGCGGAGAAAGTCGGCGATGGGGTCCATCTTCCTACCACCACCCCAAACTTCATCAGGACAGAGGGTGAAGTTCATGTCACCGATAAGCATAATATGGTGAATTCCGCACAGGTTCGAGGAGAAAAGACGATCCCATAATGGGTAGCGATTCATATACGGGGCGTATATGTTAAGTATATGGATGGGGTGTCGCTGACCACGAAGTGAGACCGACAATAGAATGCCAGCAAAACATTTATAGGCATATGCGCGAACCCATAATGGGTTCCACAGTGCAACCAGACCACCAGATTGTCCAATTGCATCAAGAGCAACAATGTACCAGGAGGGAAGCATCTTCCTGAAATAAGAGATGGAGGCAAACCTGTCATGCATGGATTCCTGAATAAATACCAACTTAGGGCGGGCAGATCTGATTAAATGTTTGAGCGCAAGGAATTTTGGGCCAGCGCCGAGCCCGCGGATGTTCAATGAAAGAATGTCCATCATGATGCTGAAGGGCCAGCCAAATCTGCTCTAAGAGGCTGTAAAGGCGAGGATGACATATCGAGAATCAGAATATCAACCAAATTGGATGAGCGAGACCCATGGGCAGGAGGAGAGGATCTGCCTCTGAAATGGCGGGAGCCTCCTCTGGTGGTCTTACGGACCGTGATATTCCGACCGGACTCCGGGCTGATTGTGGGAGATGAATGGAGGCAGGGCTTATGAATAGTAAGAGGTTCGAGGTCCGGGTAGCGATGATGCAAGAGGGAGTCTATATCGCAGTCAAATTGGTTAACAGGTAAAGATACGGGGGAATTGACAGGAGAGATGGGGTTAATGGGATCCTTACCACGGCCAATAGGGGGTGATTCTCGATGAGGGGAGGAAGATGAGACGGAAATACGAAGGGAGCCCATGAGAATATTGCCAATCGGAATGGGGGAGGGAGAGCGAATGGGAGCATCGTCGGGAGGTTCCGGAATGGAAGAGTGGTTGATGGGAGGGGAGCGAGTGGGGACAGTGTCCCGTTCCGGAGGAGGTATAGAAATGGAGGGAGTGTAAGCAGATGGGATCCGAGAGGACGGAGATGGCAAATCGGGGGAAAGAGGGAGAGGAGCCCGGGGGTGACGCCGCGAGGAAGAATCATGAAGAGGAAACCGCCGGCGATGAGCATCACGGCGAGGGCAATTTTCAATGAGATGACCAGTCCGGTGACAAGCAGCGCACCGGAAGGGGATACCCTAGAAGTCCAAGCACTGAGAGACCTGTATACCCCTCCAAGAAATGTCAATGTGTTCCGGGTAACCCCCCCGATAGGGGCGGTCGATGAGGATCCATGCTATCCTCTTGTCTTTTTCACCTATAATCCATGGATCAGCATATATGAAGCAACCAATAGAGTTCCCGATAATCTCCAGGATTTCTTTTGACCACATTTCCAGAGGGAGATTCGGGATCTTTACCCAAATCAAATTGTGAGATGGAGTATTCCTGAGAGGGTCAAAACCAATGAACCATCGGTGGAGGGCAAGAAAGCTCCGCTTATAAACCCATGGAGCGCGGAGAATAGATTCAGAATCCGCAGCATCAAGAAAATGGAAGCTGAACCAATCCTTCATGTGATGAGAGATAATGGGCGAATAACCTATGATAGGCTTCCAATGATCGGAAATCCACTTCCACATATCCTGTTCATTCATGACCGGGAAGTGCCATTGACCAATGAGGGCACAATTCTGTAAGCTATGGATCCTTTCAGTGAGGTGACAATTGTCCAGAAGGATAGCAGGAGGGGGGGCCGAAGACTTTAAGGGGGCTCGACCCGCTTTAGAAGGCAAATGAGTGTGCGGGGGATGAGTCCGATAGGAATCATTAGCAGTAACTGAAGGATGCCAAGGAGAAGAAGGTCCAGCCCGAGCCTGATGAGAAGAGGGGCCAGCCCCATTGGCGCATTCCAGAAGACGAGATTCCTCTGCTTGGATAGCCGCCCGAATCATTGCCTCTGTGGCAGATGAGTCGGACGCGGAGTCCATAATATAATAAGAGGAATGACAGATCAGCAGAGGGGTAAAAAAACAGACGTTGAGAAAGTCAGTCAGATGAAATAAATGTCATCAATCGGCTAGTAAAAAGATAAGTACGGAGGAGTGGATGAAGATATAAGAAGCATGTTGAAGATCTGTCAAATAGTCATATAGAATCAGATAAGGACATACAACGATGCAGAGAAGGACAAAAAGTGGATGGACACGCGGAAAATGGGAATACCAAAGCGCCGTCACTACCAAAAAGAGATATGCGAAAATGAAAAGGACCGAACCAAATCCCAATCGAGCCAGGAGAACATTCTGCTGGGACAATCCCAATAAAAGTCTTAATGGGGGGTAGATGGCGTCATGAGGAAGAATGAGCAGGAGCCGGCCGGAGAAAGAAGGGGCCGGAAAAGATAATCGACGACAGAACCAGAGGGAACCATCTAAACCTAGGAGGAGCCATGACAACTACAACAGCATCAATATACAGTAAAAATGCACCACCAGGATCCAAATCTAACTCGGAAATTAGAACATGGTTGGAAGAAATATATATATTCCTTCAAGATAATGTAGCATCCCGAAAACATTCTAAGAAGTAGATAGAATAATACAGATGCAATATATCAAAATCATGCATATGAAGATAACAGAGAGTCCAGATAACATAAGGGAAACATATAATATTATGTGTAGCCAAATGATAATCTTCTGAGTGTGGATGCAGAGGCAATAAACCATGGTGATAAGAAAACCAGGCTTCGAATGAGCAAAAACTGTATACCAATATATATGCTCCCGAAAAAGCTTCTATCTAAATGACAGAACCTACGACTTATGAACCCAAATGCAGATCATCCGAAGCCATATACAGAAAGATAAATGGAAAAGGAGAGCGAATGCATACCTGAAGGAGCGTCACGTCGAAGAAGAGGCATCCATCAACTGTACCAAAACCAGTGAAGGAGGGCAGCCAGAAATGTGTGTATACAGAGAAGGGATGAGGCTGGATGGACCCGTGCCATGAGGCACAGCAGCGGAGGAAGGAAACAGATAATCTTATGAGCTTTGGGATAAATAGGGGAGTCCACAACCGAAGGAGGAAACACGTCCGGTTAATGCATGAAATGGTGGCACAGACAGTCTACAGGTGGCGCAAGACTGGCTCATATGTCGATAGATGTCCAATAAAGACAGAATGGAGGAATAGAGCCAAGTGGCTTGGATGTAGGAGTTCGAATGCTTACCAGTGGCGATAGCTAATAGGCAGAAAAGACGATGTAGTCATCTGGTAAGGCGCAGAGTAGGCTCTGGCGGAAGAATGACCAGCCAGAGGGCGAGAGATGAAAGGCAGAGAAGTCGAGGCAGGCAGCAGCTGGTTGGTCGCAGCGATGGTGCATTCTCAGTGGTGCTCCTTCATCCCCTCCTTCAAACCCTCAACCAAAACATTAGCGAACATAAAAATGGAAAAATTATAATATCCTTAATTGGTTATTTGAGGAGTGTAATATGATTCAGGATGTGCGGATCACTCTAAAGAGAGCAAGGGATTAAACTCGAGTGGTATGATCAACCTGGTGCATGTACAAGCTTGTAAGTAAATTTTATTCACATGTCATGAACTAAGAAGGAAGGTGGGTCCATGAGTTTTAAGGCTCAACAAAGCTTAGGGGAAACAACTTGAAGTCACTTTTCACAATTGAGAGATTACTAAGAGGTTGTAAGTATTTCACTTCAAATGTTGTGAGGAGAGTACTCTTCAACTTCGTAGATACAATTTTGGGGAAAACTTACATAAGAAAAGAGAAAAAGTAAGAATTGAATGTTTGAAGTATATCATTCTTCATATGAAGAAATAGTAATTTCATAAATAACTTCTTTCAAAAGGACAATCCTAACCTCCTTGCAACCTCCTCATATTTAATTGAGTAATGCAATAATAAGCTAGAAGATTCTAAATGAAAGGAGAAAAGGAACTAATCAACTAAGATCTAGTACAAACTTGATCTTTCTCCTTCTTTACTTGTATAATATTTAGAAAAAAGAAAGAACAAGAAGAGAACAAAAACGATAAGAAAAAAGAAAAAGTAAGAATAGAATGTTCAAGGTATAGCATTCCTCATATGATAAAATAGTAATTGCATGAATAAGGACAACTTCCTCCAAAGATAGTATTCACCTTTTTATGACCACTACCCCAATCCATTCTAAGGCATGCTTTTCTCATTAATAACAACAAATTCAATTCCATAAAAAGTAGCTCTAAATGCAAAATAGGACCTCTATGTCGAATCCTCCAAGGATTAACTTTACCTTGCTAAAACTTTACTCCAAGGCTAGGTTGCATGGGTCTAAGGAGGGAAACTCTCAAATTTCAAGCCTAAAATAGGGAACAAGTAAAAGTCAACAATAACATGGAAAGTAGCTTAATTTTAGGAAAATAAAAACTCTTATAATAGTAAGAAAAATCTAAAATAGTTTGTGCTCTCATTACACAAAAATAACCATTGTGGGCTCATTCAAGTGCTCCCTATGTCAAGTGCTCAAGTCTAGCCATCTTTTTCCTATTAAATATATGCATCTCAAAATTAGTAAGTGGTTATCTAAGAGAGTGAATAAAGCTTTATGCTTAGTATAATGATAAATTTTCTCTCATGAATTGGACTAGGAATTCATTAAGGAGGGCCCATAATTTGAGGCCATATGAGAATCTCTTTAAGGCTCATTATTATATAAAAATAACCAATATCTCCATGTGGGCTCACAAGCCCAATAGAGATCATTCTAAAAGGCAGTCAATGGTTGAAATTTGAAAGTGTTTGGAATGACATGGGATATACAATAGTGTTGCATACCACACTCAGTATCCCAAAAGTATAGTCACCCCACTAAAACTAGCAACAACTCCAAATATTGTGAAACATGAACCAAAAGCAAATCTCCAATTGAGTCCTCAAATATGTAATCATCTCATTCATTGGACAACTTTAAGAAATTGCTAAAAATAAAAAACAAAATGTAGTTTTTCTTGAAATTTGAACTACATACAAATATCCTCAAAGGGTGTTAAAACTTATAATAAAATGTCAACGAAAATAAGCATGCAAAACCAACCTAATCATACCCTTTGGGGTATTTGACTCCCATACCTTCTCTGAATACCACAATGAACTTGTAATTATGGGACACTACCTACCATTGAATAACCTATCCACTTGAACACGTGTTGTAACTTATGAATGTAACCATATGAATAACATTATCAAGAAACTACTAAACCATCTATTTGAATGTAACAATACATGTGACAAGTTTAAGAGGTACTCCTCAAAATTTTGTCAATGTCATGTTGATGAACCAACTAATGAATCCATCCAAAAATATACCCATGAACAAAGAGAAATAGACACTTTGATTTGACTTTGCGTAAATCCAATCTAGGTGATAACAATAGGAAAAAGTGGGGAAGAATGCTCCCTTGGGATGTTAAGAATATTACAACTCTTGGAGAAAAATCAACTATAAGAGAGGACCATAAAAACCCCTATGAAATAGGCCTCTCATATGAAAAATTAAAAGTTATGTTGAATGGAAGCAAGACATGCTCAATATAACTGCAACATGTAACTTTAAAGCCTCAACTAGTATGAATCTCCATGATGGGATAATCATTTTTCTATCAACTATGGGGGAAACCATGTAGTCAAAATCCATTAATGTAGAATCCTTGCTATACATGAAGCAAGCCACCAATTAGATCTAATGGCTTCCATGTTATGAGCATAATCTTAACAAATTGAATGCGTGCTTTGAAGTGAAACAATGGAAAGAATAACCTAAATAGAATTGAGTGAGTATTTTCTAGATGCATGTTATATTTCCAATAAAAGTTTTGGTAACCAAGGTACTCAACATATAGATCAACCCTAAGAACAAAATATCTCATGGAGTATTTCCCCTTCAAAAACATTTACCCCTGAGGATGACATCATCATCTTGAATGTAATTGATTGTTTTAAATTTGATTTATGCTTCTTCAACAATTAATAATTCAACCCAATAACAATCAAAACCATCTGTCGTGAAAAGTATTGGTCATGCAAATCTTATGTCATCTTTCTATAAAACAACACCTACACAAATATGATTATAAACAATGGAAAAAATCTTAAATGAGTGAGTGTACTCAAGGCTAACCAATACTTACTTTAAAGATATAATGAGTTTTAGTTTCTCGAAAGCTTTCCCCTAATATTGGTCCCCTTAAAATATTTTTATTTTTTAAGAATCTCATACATAAGTTTAGTAATCCTAGAAAAAATTGGAGAAAAGAGATGAAGGAAATTGATCTTACTAAAGAAACATTATACAACCTTCTTGTTTCTAGGAAGATGAATTTTCTTGATAGCTTCAATATTCTTAAGATATATTTTGATCCTAAACCATAGAAACAATATGGTCTACAATTCTATGTTCTATCACACCAAAAATAGAGTTCTTGAGGTTCAAAGATATCTTGAATTCTCAACGTTCTTCTAACACCCTTCTTAGGTGTGTAACATGATAAGCATGATGTTTGGAAAATATTGTGACATCATCTTGATAAATAACATGAAATTGACTAATAATGTAAGAAAATGCATTATACATAGCTCTTTAAAAATTTTCACCAACATTAATGAAATCAAAATTGGCATGCAAACACAAGGTTATGTTCCCCATGGTGTAGCATGGATAATATCTCACACCTTGTAACATGCTAAAAAAGTTGTTCCATTTAAGCCAAAGAATAATTATCTTCCAAAGAGGCTAAATTAAAATTCCTAAAATTATATAAATATATATTTCACCAATTTTATTTTGCATTGACAGAATGTTCACTCCGTGGGACGAATACCTAATAAGACCAATAATATTAGCACCACATAAATTTTGAATCCGTTCTCGAATAATTGGTGCCAATTTATGATTCACTTGTTATTTGTTTTGATTTGAAAAGGATCCATGCCCTCCTCAAGAGGTATTACATGATTAAGTATGTTATTTTTGTATGCGTTCAATCCATTATATGTCTAAACAAACACATCCCTAAACCTACAAATGAAGGTTCCTATTTTATTTCTTTAATTTAATTTACAATATTTAGAAACCTTTATCTTTCTAGGACATTTATGTCATCAAAATTCAGAATTGGAGTTGATAATCTTTTTATGTACCTTAATCTTACATTCCTTTTCAAAAACCTTTTCTAAAGGATTCAAGTATAGTGGAGTCTGGTTGGATCTGAGATGGAATAAATTGTGGTTCGCCAACTCATCCTTTACATAACACACCAAATTAGAAGCATTCATGAGAGACTATAAAAATATTTCATCATCATTAAAAAAAAATCAATTATCAATGTTATTTGGAGCTAAAGGCTAGCAAACCATATCTAATTGATATTTGTTTAAAGTTATAGATGAGCAAGATTGAATTTTTCCATGGAGAGGCCATGGAATTTTTTTGTTAGTTTTGTTTTCTAGGGATGGGATTAGCTGAAAAGGCATCAAACAATTCTTTGTTATGCATCTCTCCTTAACGTACTATATGATCAAGTAAAAATCACCAAATACTTTTAAGAATTTATTCTTTAAATACATAACAATGTTTATCCTTATAAGTATTTCTTCATATTATACTACATTATTTATGCAATTGGATTCTAATATAAATGAAAATGTTAAATACTATTTGAAAGAAGTAAAGAAAACACTGGCTCTTTACCCATACTTAACCCTAGAACTATCAAATTGCATAGTCCAAAGTGAATGTGCGTTTGCTAGGATTTGGAGTGGTCAAACTAGGGGATTGGTTGGTGCATGAATTTTGTAAATTACCATGTTTTCGTCCTCTCTCACTAACACCTAATTGTTGATTTTGTTAGGGCCATCAATTTTATGCAAAATCATTTGTGCTCGACACAACCTAACACTTTGACCAGGGGAAATAGGAATGGTGTAGTCTACTTGTTTGACTTTTTGGAGTTGACATGAGATTGCTATGGATGGTGATACATAAATTTCATGGATATTTCGACAACCTTGAACTCATTGTTCCATTTTCCAGCAACTGTACAACTCTCTTGATTTCTTCATAGCTACTCATTCACTTTTAACTTCAAAGCTAGTCATGGTCGAGCCAACTTTGAGAGTTAGTACTTTGGATTTCCACCATATATGTTCATTATTGTTTTAATATTTTGCTTCATGTGGGTTGGAAGGATTTTTCCTCACTTTTCTCCCAATTGGTCTTTCCCCATAGTCGATGAGATATTTTGTCCTTGGGGTTGATCTATATGTTGAGTACCTTGGTTACAAGAACCCTTATTGGAAATATAATATGCATCTAGAAGATCCTACTTAGTTCTATTTAGGGGATTCCTTACATTGTTTCACTTCAAACCACTCATTCACTTTTTAAGATTGTACTCATAACTTGGAGCCCATTAGGTCTAATTTGTGGGTTACCTCATGTTTAGCAAGGATTGACATTAATGGATATTGACTAGATGGTTTCCCCCATGGTTGATAGAAAAATGATTATCCCATCATGGAGATTCATACTAGTTGAAGCTTGCAAATTACATGTTATAGTTATATTGAGTATGTCTTGCTTCCATTCAATATAAATTTGACATTTGCATATGAGAGGCATATTTCACAATGGTTTTTATGGTCCTCTCTTATAGTTGAGTTTTCTTCAAGAGTTGTATCATTCTTAACATCCCATGGGAGCATTCTTCCCCACTTTTTCCTAGCGTTATCACCTAGATTGGATTTCCTCAAAGTCAAAACAAAGTGCCTATTTCTCTTTGTTCATGGGTATATTTTGGGATGGATTCATTAGTTGGTTCATCAACATGACCTTGACAAAATTTCGAGGATTACCTCTCATAATTGTCACAAGGTCACATGTATTGTTTCATGTGGATAGATGGTTTGGTAGTTTATTGAAAATGCTATTCATTTAGTTACATTCATAAGTTACATCACATGTCCAGGTGGATAGGTGATTCAATGGTAGATAGTTTCTCATAATTACAAGTTCAATGTGGTATTCACATCACGTATGGGAGGTCAAATACCCCAAAGGATATGATTAGGTTGGTTTTGCATGGTTATTTTCTTCGATATTTTATTATAGCTTTGGACACCCTTTGAGGATATTTATATGGAGTTAAAATTTCAAGTAAAACTAAAAAAAATTTAAAAATACTTTATGAAGAAATCACATATCAAATTCATCGTTGACGGTAAAGTTTGATATGTGATTTCTCTCGAAAGTATTTTTATTAATCATGAATCACACAAACGTGTATTCTAGAATTTTTTTATCTTCAATAATTTCTATTTTTAGCCATTTTTTAAAGTCGTCTAATGAATGGGATAATTACATATTTGAGGTCTCAATTGGGAGATTTGATTGTGGTTCAAGTTTCATAATATTTTGAGGTGCTGCTGTTTTTAGTGGGGTGACTATACGTTTGGGATACCTAGTGGGGCATACGACACCATCTTATAATTCCAAGTCATCTCAAGCACTTTTAAATATCAACCATTGATTGTGTTTTAGCATGGTTTATATTGGGCTTATGGTACAACATGGAGATATTTTCTATTTTTAGATAATAATGAGCCTTGAGAGATTCTCATATGACCTCAAATTGTAGGTCCTCCATAGTGAGCTCCTAGTCCAATTCATGAGACCTAATTTATTATTATACTAAGCATAAAACTTTATTCACTCTCTTAGAGAGCCACTTACTAAGCTTGAGATGCATGTATTTAATAGGAAAAAGATGGCTAGACTTGAGCACTTGACTTAGGGGATACTTGCATGAGCCCACAATGGTTATTTTTGTGTAATTAGAGACTTTCTTACTATTTTAAGAGATTTTATTTTCCTAAAATTAATCTAATTGCCATGTTATTGTTGACTTTTTCTTGTTCCTTATTTTAAGCTTGAAATTTGAGAGTTTCCCTTCTTAGACCCATGTGCCCTAGCCTTGGAGTATATTTTCGAGCTTTAGCATGGTTGAAATTTGGGAGTTTCCCTTCTTAGACCCCTGTCCCAAGCCTTGGAGTAACTGTTTAGCATAGTGAAGTCTATCCTTGGAGGATTCAACATAGATATCCTATTTTGCACTTAGAGCTACTTTTTAGGGAATTGAATTTGTTATTCTTAATGAGAAAAGTATCCCCTATAATGGGTAAGGATGATGGTCATAGAAAACGTTACTACTATGTTTGGAGGAAGTTGTCCTTTTGAATGAGGTTATTCATGCAATTACTACTAATCATATGAAGAATGCTATAATTTGAAAATTCTATGCTTACTTTTTCTCTTTTCTTATTGTTTTTTTTCTCTTCTTGTTCTTTCCTTTTTTTAGATATTGTACAAGTAAGGAAGGAGAAAGATCAACTTTCTTGGTGAGAGATTGTGTACTTGATCTTACTTTATTAGTTCCTTTTCCCCTTTCATTGCTTATTCTTTTCTTGAGAGAATGATTTGAGCGCTAGCATATTGTACTATGATGGTTGGAGACTTTTTGGTTGAATCATGGGTGTACCTATCCCATTCAATTGAAGAATATTGTCCTTAATTTCCTTTTTGTTTGAACTCGTAAAGTGTTATGTTCTTCTTACTCTACTCACTTCTTCCACTTATATTTTTTTACTCTATTAAGTCATTCATTAACTCTTAGCTCTTAAATTACTTATTTAAAAGAAAATTGATCTTATATCAGCAAAGTCCATCAACCTTTGTATTCTAGGCATATTAATTAAGCATGTATATTCATTGTTTAGCTTGTTGCCTATTTGTTTCCATAAATAAAAGAAGCCTTACGCCATTCTTAATTTATGTACACATAAAAAAAACCCAAAACCATTTAAAAAAAACTACATTAAAATGTACTTTTTACCTTAAAAAGTCAATCACAATCACATTAGTTTGTTATAAGTTCTCTTTCACATTTAAAATCAACCTATTAAATCATTATATTAATATTTCAAAGATAAAGTAAAATTACGTTATAAAATTTATTAATATTTTTTAATACGTAATTACGTTACTACCAGTATACAAATTTACCATTTTTTCCATGTATATTTTTTTTCCTAGCACATTTTCAAGCTCTTTTTTTGGTTTTCTTTTTTTAATTTATTTAATTTCATTTGGAATATGTTTTAACAATGCCATTGATATAAATTTTAAGTATCATTGATTGTATCTTTTTCTTTTTTAATAGTATTCATCCATTGCTTAGTTAGAGATATTATCACGCACTAACTCTAATATATAATATATGTGATAATGGTTTGCCTTATTTTTAAATTTTATAAGATTTGAATTTCCGAATAATAACATGTGTAATGAATATTCATTCAAACAAGTGTTTACTTGTCAAAACAAAGAAATAAAGACAATGTTACTATCATGATGGAGGTTGGTTTTCTAAAAAGCCACATCTGAAAAACTAAATATAATAGAGATAGTGAAAAAAAAAAAATTAGAGTCAAGCCCAACCAATAATGTGATTCATATAGGTAACCAAAATCCATGTAAGCATGCATGCCATGTTTGGCAACCTAGTCGAAACCTTCGTTTTCATTTTTGTTAGTTTAGTTTTATTTGGTTTCTATCTCTAGTTCATGGTGACAAGGATTGTAAATAGGAGAAAAAAGAAACCCGTAGAGAAGTAATGTTTTATTCACAATATAGAGATTGAAACAAACTAATGTTTCTCCCGTTAGCATAAGAAATGAAGAAATTATTAATCCTACTGGTCAGAACTGACATCCAGGATTCGGAACCCTGCTCATGGTTGTAGCATTCTCAACAAGGGAATGGTGTGAGGGAGGCATGAGATTTCGTACACATCAAAAGTGAGCTTCATCACACCATAGCATTTGCCCTTGCCATTGATGTAATAATAATGTTTCAACTCGTTGAGGAAAAGGAAATCCTTATCGCTTCTGTAGTTGTCGATTGCATTGTCCATTGTGTAGTTATTGTAGCCTGACCAATTTACGTGAACCACGTTGTGTTGATCGTTTTGGTGCCTAAACACTGCAAGAAATCAGAAACAAAGGTTTGAAAATCACGAAATACAAAATAGAAAAAAAAGAGATGTGAGGTTTGAAACTTGGGAAAAGAAAAATAAAACAGAAGGTACTTACATATCCAGTCAAGGAGAATGAATGTCTTCTTATTAACCCACATCATGTAGTTAATGTCGGTGTTCCATCCCAAATCACTATCGATGATGTAATCCCTTGCAGACACATGGTGAACCATTTCCAGGGCTCCCAGGAGGAGCGATGTGCTTAATAAGTGCTTATTACCCTCCATTGGAACCATCATCTTCAACTCCTTAGAGGCCTGATGCCATGGAGTTTTTTTCGTAATTTGGAATTTGGAATAAGTGTAGTCTTTCGTGTGTCATGGGCTCAATTCAAAAATTTCCAAAGAAACTCTCCTGCTTGAAATCCTCAGCATGGAACGAGAATTTTAATTTTTGGGCACAGAGAAGAATTGATTTTGTAGTTGTGAAGAAAGCCCGAGAGTTGTACCATGGCCGAAAAATGGACCTGTGAGTTAATTGAGGTTGTTGAAATATCCATTGCATGTATGTATAACCATCCATATAAATGTTCATGTCAACTCTAAAAGGTCACATTACAGACCACTCCTTTTTATAGGAGGCGCATGGCATGTGTTTAAAAAATGGGCCATCCTGGGCGAGGTGTAAATGGCCACATTCGGCAGCGAGCGTCCGATGAAAGCAGCATGGGCCAACTGTAAACAAACACAAAGGGAATCATGAAATGCATGCTATGAGGTCAGTTGGACCAATTGTAAGGCCATTTCAAATTCAAAATGAAGTTATTGCATATCTAGGGCATTTGGTATTCAAAATCATTATTATTGTATTTAGGTATAGGAAGACTACATATTATGATATTACTTGGGTGGGAGGATATATGGGAGAATGGTGGGTGTTTTTTAGTTGAGAGAAGGGATACGTGAGTGAAATTTCTTGGGTGGGAGGAGATTGGAGAGTGAAATTGCTTGGTTAGGAGTTCTGCATTTTGTTTTTGTTTTTTTAGTGAAATTTCTTGGGTGGGAGGAGATTGGAGAGTGAAATTGCTTGGCTAGGAGTTCTGCATTTTGTTTTTGTTTTTTTTGGATTTTGTTTGAAGTATGGCCATGCTTATCAACAATTATATGTGTTTGTTCTTTTTGGTTAATTTATTCTATGTTTGTTTTAGTGTTTAGATGGTTTGTTCTCTTTTGGCTCTACTTAAGAGGTTGGTTGGTTGTTTTGGGGTGGAGGCAAAGTAATGTTGTACTGAACATAAAATAGGATGGATGATGTTGTGAATGGCTACTGATGGGTGGGTAATGGGACAATGTAAGTAATTATTTGATGATTGTGTTTGTACTTTTGAAACATTTTACTATGTTAATTTTATTATATTTTATTAATATTTTGTGTTGTCTAGTCTTGGAGTGCAAGCATAATCAAAACTCTAGATGCTCACAATAACTCTAAACTGTTTGGATTTACACAATGACAAGTGAATTTTGTTTTTTATTTATGTTTGGGGCTCCTTTCAGATTTAGCTTCTTGAACGTATATGAATTGTAATAGAATTTCATGGATATATTTAAGATCTATGTGCATATTACAATTTCTAAAGGGTTTATGGTTTTTTAATTCCCTGAATAAATTATAATTCCACTCAAGGGTTTGGAGAATTTCCATTGCTTTTAGTTCCATCAAATTCATATTTTGTTTTTCTAGTTATTAAGAACATGTCTATCCCAAAAACCAAGAAACAAATATTCCTTCATTGTGGAATACACTGATATTCCTTACCTATTCAATCATAGATATTCAACTCAAGGAACTAATTATCCCCTCGCTCTCACCAATTTTTTTTATTATGTTGGCTCTAATGTACCTAATTCCTTGCTTTGTGTGCAACAAAATCTCAGAAATGGAAAACCCAATGCTCAACTAATATTCCTCACCGATCTCCTGGCCTTGACGTTCAAAGTGTTTTGATTCTCTCACCTTCTATGTGCTTAATTTATGTTATCTTTTATAATTTAATCCAATTTAAATTAACCAAAACCCATCAACCTTGGATTTGTTTCGAGAGATAGCCTATGAACTAAATTCATAATAAGGGTTTGACCAGTATGTCATCAATGAAAATGGGGTTGAACATGAGAAACCCTGAATCCAAATTTTATGATTTGTATTACTAAATTTACACTTCAACAATTTCACATATAACTTCTCCTTTTCAAAGTATTGAATACTTGCGTGACATGTGATCCGTATTTAAACTAGAATACAAAAAATTACAAGTATAACCATAAACATAGAGATGTAGGAGAAATAAAACTTCCTTTCATTCATATCAAAGAACATAAATATGCTTACAAACAAAATGGAAATGAGACTAGCTCGGGCGATGGTAGTTTATCTCTCAGAAGAGATGTGGTGGCTACATGCCTATGAACTGTGTTAGAATGAGGCTCAAAGACCTATTTATTATTGAGAAACAATGGAAAACTCGAAACATCCAAAAACCTAACTCTAGGAGATGAAGCGCCAAACTATGGGTTCCGTTTGGGTAAATTGGTACGTCAACTTCTCGGGGTCGTAACTTTGGCATATGATCTACGTTTTACATGCACAATACCTCATTAGAAATATCTATCTAAAGTCTACACCTTTTGAGTATCCAACACCAATTGAGTTCCCATGATGGCCCCAGTTTGCCTAAAAAACATTGTTTAGGGCCTCAAAACGACTCCAAAAGTTCAGGACCCAAAAAACTGTCAAAAATAGTAAACTATGCTACAATTAAGGAAATTGAAATACTGAAAGAGATAGTGGTGGAGGTCAAAGTGGAATAGGTAGGTGGCCACCCACATCCACCTGGATCAATCCTCCCCCCTTAGGAAGTAATGGTCCCCATTTCATTGAGTGCCTCCATGAGATGGGGAAACTTCTGCTCATGTGAGCTGTTCTGCAATGCCTGATGTCTCCAGTAATGGTAGGAAGAATGGTCGAAGGTGGTACACATTGAACACTTGGTGCAAAATAAGGAATGGGGGAATGCTACACTCCAAAGAATTTTCTCCCACAATATTAGTAATGGTGTAAGGACCATATCGAAGTGGTCTGAGTTTGTAGTGGGCTCTCATAAGGTGTTCTTTCTGCAAATGCAACTAAACTTTGTCTCCCAGCTGAAACTTGTGTGGCACCCGATGTTCATCATATTTTCGCTTGTACTTGGAATTTTCCACAATGGAGCAATGATATATCGCTCATTGGGTAGAGGTGTTGTAGGAGTGAGATCAAATGAATGCTTCACTTGACAGTGCAATGGTACTCCTGTGGGTGAGGAGAAGATGTCCTTGTACTCTTTCATGACCATATCCACTTGCTTCTGCTGCGTGGAGGAACCCTTCCCGGGGGCCATAAATGTGGCTCCAATCTTCCACTTACTTTGAGAGAGAACTAGAAAGAAAATGAATTTCCTAGTCTAGGAGATGATCTTACTACATTTCTTAATAGAGATCAAAGAGGTGGCGGCAGGTGGGGCTACCTCCGATATCTTGTATAATGTAGTACCCAAATAAATGATAACAGCGTGAAGCCTTGACTCATACAAATCATGTCGCTTCCACAAGTATGATTGGCCTATTAATACATCACAAATATTAAGAGGTGCAACATCACACAATACCTCACGTGTGAAGGACTTGATGCTATAGGGAAGGCGATAATGCTAGTTGACTTGGAGATCTCATCCTTGGTGCATCCACTCAATACTATATGGCTGTAGGTGTGGTGTAGTCGATAGTACCAACTACTTCACGACCTCTACTGAAATGAGATTCTTTTGGTTCCCACTTTTGAAAATTAACTGCAGCGAAGAACCCTTCACCCACATCTGTGAGTGGAAGAGGCATTCCCCCTCCTCTAAAGCTTCAAGCTCAATCTTCTAGATCTTAGTGGTGGAAACAATGGCGTTCGGCTCCTCATTAGTAATCTACTTCCCTTTATCATTCCTCTTGTCAGGTTCTGACTCAGAGTCAAAACATGCGTCTGAAGCCTTTAACTCGGCCACCAATGATTGTTTGGCCTCACACTCATTTGTTTTGTGAGTGGGGCTCTTATGAAACTCACACCACTTTGTTGTGTCCTTTGACTTCGTGGTGTTTTTATTTTCTTGCGGCTTTGACGGGTTGTCTTGGGTCACCCCACCTTGGCTTTGTCCTTTGTCCTCCAATTTGGGGGTGCCTTTCCCTTGCTTGGGATTCACAGATCCAAAGTCTCACTTCTTTTGTTTAAACTTCTGCTCATTCTTAATAGTGTATCAGTACGTTGTGTCGAGCAAGAAGATCTCCAAGAAATCCATCTCATCCTGGATGTACTCGTATAGGTAGTCACAGTATTTGAGCATCAAATTCTGCTCAAAATCCTTGATACCCAACTTCATGCAAAGGGCATGAGAAATATTTGTAAAATCCAGCATGTCTTGGTCCCTTCGCTACCATAGCATGGTCCATTTTATGTATTTATCCTCATAGCGCCTGACATGGTAGTACTACTCCTTGATGGCATCCCAGAATGAATTCCAAGTGGGTGCATTAAAAATAGTAAGGGTTTCCTCTCGTCATTTTTCTCACAGTAAGTTTCCCACCAGTCCTTGACATGGGGGTCATCTTTGAGAAGTGCAAAAGTAATATTTTCCTGGCTCGAAAAATCATGAGCATAAAATATCCTTCTAGCAATTTTAACCATTTATCTACAGTGCTTGCATCTATTTGACGCTCAAATATGGGAATGTCAAAGTTAAATTGTACCTTAAAGGGTGTGGCACTTCGAGAGTAGATGTGTTGCCCCTGGGCAACCGCTCAAGGATCTGGGCAAAGTTGTCCATCATCACGTTCCTTTATCGCTCGAGGGCTTCTTCGAGCAAGATTTTGATAGGATCTCCTTCCCCGTAGTCTTTTTTTCTTTCGCCATGGGAGGCTGTTGCGATTTGCGATGTTAGTCTTGCAAAGGTTCGACCATTTCAAGCCCTAACTCCTTATATCCCAACCTCATTGGGGACATGCAAAGAAAAACAAAGAAAGAACATATTTCTTTGGAACCACTGATTTGGATATAAACACGAACGTAACAAATTATAGATATAACCATAAACACAGAGATGCAACATAAATATAACTTCATTTCATTAATATCTAAGAACATAAAAATGCTTACAAACAAAATGGAAATGAGACTAGCTCACGCGATGGTAGCTTATCTCTGAGAAGAGATGTGGTGGCTACATGCCTCTGAATTGTGTTACAATGAGGCTCAAAGGCCTATATATTATTGAGAAACAATGGAAAACCCTAAACATCCAAAAACATAACACTAGGAGATTAAGCGCCAAACTATGGGCCACATTTCCGTAAATTGGTACATCAACTTCCTAGGGTCGTAACTTTGGCATATGATCTTCGTTTGACACGCACAATACCTTGTTAGAAATATCTATGTAAGGAATACAACTTTCGAGTGTCCAACACTGGTTAAGTTCAAATTTTGGCCCTTATTTCCTAAAAAAATGTCGTTTAGGGCCTCAAAATGGCTTTGGAAGTTCAGGACCTGAAAAAGTGCCAAAAATATTAAACTATGCTACAATAAGGAAACTAAAATATTGAAAGAGACTGTGGTGGGGGTCCAAGTGGAATAGGTAGGTGGCTCACCACATCCACCTAGATCAACACGCTTGACATGCTCATCCCAAGTTCTGCTAAGTACTCGAATATCATCTAGATAGACAATCACAAAGTCATCAATGAATTACCAAAATACACCATTCATTACACACATAAAAGTTTTTAGAGTGTTACAGACCCCAAAAGGCATCACTAAACATTCAAACAAACCCTTCTTTATTTTGAAAGAGGTTTTCCAAACATCATCTTTTGCAATCTGAATCTGATGATAACCACTTCATAAGCCTCTCTTAGTAAAGTAAGTTGCATCTTTCAACTAATCTAAAAAATCATCGATACGATGAAGATGGTATCAATTCCTTACTATTATCTCATTTAACTCATGAAAACAAACACACATTCTCCATGTACCATCCTTCTTCGATACCATCACAATAGGTGATCCAAGTGGAAAGGAACTAGGTTTGATGACTCCCTTCTCAAGCAAATCTTGAAATTTCTTCTTAATCTCTACACTTTCAATCTATAGACATCCTGTATAGTCCAATATTAGGAAGAGGGGAACCTTCCTATAGGTGAAGTTCATGTTGTATCTCCCCCTTAGGAGGTAATCCTTCATGCTGCTAAAAAATATCATGATAGTTAGAAATAAGTTTAACCAATTCATTGTTATGAGATGGTTCATAACCCTTAAAAGAATCAAATTGTCCAATATCCTTTACTTTCACAACTAGAAGTACAAAATCCTTGCTAGCATTAATGAGTCGCTTCATTTTTCCTACAATATTAAAGGATAAAATAATCTTCATAGTACAAGTGCTTCTTAATATAATCAACCCCATATTTGGTGAGGTGATATTTGTTCACTTGCATGAAGAATATGGCTTTCCTTTCATACAAATAAGGGCTCCCCAAAACAATTCCATAAATATCAAGAGGAACCACATGTAACTTAACCTCATCAATAAATTTCAAAGTTATAGCAAATCTAAGTTTACACTGTTTTGTCAATTGTAACTTCGCATTATCACAAACCCAACCGAGAGGATATGATTTCTTGTGATATCTCTAATTAAATGCACAATCAATTTTTCAAATTAAATTTATTATATACTTTACATTTTAAGAATTTAATGTTCAACAAAGATACATTTTAGAATTATATTTCAATATTTATTATTTTTCAAATAAGGATATCTCTAATTTCAACTAAATGTAGAAATTCTAATTTATAAATTGATTTTTTGTTATTATTTTCCACTTCACATTTTAATTTTTTTTTTATGTTTAATAAAAATAAATTTTACAATTACATTTCAAAATTTGTTGTCTCATAATGAATATGGGATAATGATGCATTCCATTTTTTTTCTATTAATTTAAGATGAGCTTCAAATTTTAAAATTAAATTGATGTTTTTTGTTATTTCCACTTAACATTAAAATTTATTATTTAAAAAAATAAATTTTACAATTACATTTCAAAATTTTTTGTTTCACAATGAACATGGATAATTTTATGCATATCCATTTTTTTCTAATTAATTTTAAGATGCACTTCATATTTTAAATTTTGTATATTTAATAAAGACAAAGCCAATATACTATCACAGGCCTTTTATGGACTTTTTGGACTAATAATTGGATACTGATATCATATTATTGTACATATTTATTTTGTTGTTTATGAACTGATATGCAGCCATATTATGATTACCACAGTATATGATTTTGGTATTATCTCCCTGGGTGGTTTAAGATAATATTTATAATGTTGTTTCTTTTGATATATTTTGGGCTCTTTCTCGCAAACTCTATTTAGGCTACTACCAAGCTGCATCGATTCTGGTAGTAGGCATTGATGCTTCTATAGAAGTAGTTATCCATCGATAGAAATATCCGAATATGCATATGCATCTACAAAATGTAATTTCTTATTATTAATGAAATTACTGATTTTTCCATGGGAAAAAAAAGACAAGGCTAATATAATATATCAAAAGTTAATTTGTGTTATAAGTACAACCAACTTGGAATCTATATATTTATGATGAGTTGTTATTTTCCAATTTACATTAAATTATTTAATGTTTTTTCTACTATTGCAAATCAATTTATATTTATAATGGTTTACATGTGTAATTTAGAATTTATATCTTTATTATTATGTTGTGTTGTTCTTTCTCACTTTATATTCTAAAATTTATGTTTAGTGAAACTATAAATTTTAGAATTAAGCTTCAAAATTTACTATTTCACAAATATGGACATGTATAATTTAGTAGATACTCAAAATTTTTAATTAATTTTATATTCTACCTCATATTTTCAATGTTTTTGTTTAATAAAAATAGATTTCACAATTATATTTCCAAATTACTATTAAAAAA
>APFE030636008.1:38152-117709 GCA_000404065.3 Pinus taeda
ATTTTTTTATTAAAATAACCTACTTGCTAAGAGTTCCCAGTATTAGAGAATTTATGTGTCAACCCATGTTGTGGTCAACTAACATTCTAGGCACCCGAGCTCAAAGTTTAAATATCTTACAAGAATCATGCTCTCTGCACTAAACCACCTTTGGGCTACCCCAATTTTAAATAACTTACGGGATCTTACCCTGCTTGGACTTTCGACCACTTTGGAGTCACCAGAGTTAGTCCAACTCGTGAGCACAAGAATATCACTTTTTCACAGTAGCTCGACCCCCAACATTCAACCTAGTTAGGGTGAGTCTATCAATCTCTTGCTACAACATTCTTTTGGACGGTGCGTTGCTTGACTTCCCACCAAATAGGGGTCGATATCAATCTTTGATTGTGTTTACCATAGCAATATTATCCTTTAAACTTATAAATTCCAATCAGCCCATGCGCTTGGTTTCATGTTCTCAATAGTGAATCGAGGTATGCCATGCCTAGGGTTCCTCTCCATCAAATTGGGACAAGGTTTGGGTATTTTGCTCATTATAAGGTTATGTTGTAGCGGCTGCAACGCCCTCCAAAATTTTGGCTTGCATCCAAATTTTAGAGCCTTCCTTGGCTTTTCCTTTGATGGTTGCAAACACTTGAGCTCACCCCATGAGCTCTTGTGAATTCTTTTCACCCTTTTTCTTGGTTGACTAGTAGTCATCTTTTGGCGTATTGATTGCTTGGTCATGCTTGCGATATTGGTGGGTTTGAAGGTTTCTTTTTGTGTGTTTGGATTGTCTTCGTTATGTAAACATCTGTTGTAATCAAACACAAAGTTGCAAGCATTGTCGCGTAAGTGCCATCACGGTTGTCCGAAGGTCTATCTCAAGTGTCACAGTTGTTTCTCTGAGCTCTAAGACAATCTCACCGAAGGCATATTTTTTCTTGTTGTACTAGTGGTATGTGGTGTCTCGTCATTGAATTATGCTAAGTGTGTGATCACAATGTCAAGTCTACATAAGCTCAATTGCGTTCAACACTTAACCATTTTCCTGAAAATACGTCAGACTGGAAAACCCTCTCCCATTGAACCTCAATTGAGCTGCACTCCACATCTCAATCCTTAGTGACCCTACTCTGCTGCCCAGAACTATGCAATGCTTGAAGTTTTCTTCCACGTTAGTTGCACTATGCAATCTCGGAGGTTAGTGTGTCTACCTCCCAGAACTGTGCAGAAATTGCCTTCATGTCCAAACTAAACTACGCATTTTTCAAGCATAGTCATCAAGCCTCCTTCTTTGACCTTGGTTTGTGGTGAGACCTAGGTCTACACTTCTCTCTAAAATTGCACACATATGCTCAGTTGATCCCCCTATTGCATGTCCTGCACTCTTGTCCAAAATTGTGTAGTCATGTCTAGTAGGCCCTATGTTTCCTGTCTTGTACTGTTCTCCAAAACTGCACAATCATGCTCAGAAGGTCCCTTACAACCCTGTCATTCCTTTCTCTTGAAAACTAAGTAGAACTATCCAGAAGATCCCTTATATCCATGTCCTGCATTGTTCTCCAAAAATATACAATCATGCTCAGCAGGTCCCCTGCAACCCTGTCTTGCCTTCCCTCTAGGAACTATGTAGAAATGCCCCTCACCATCCCAACTTGCAGCTACCAGTCATGTCCTTCACTGCGTAATTATGTCTCCCAGTGGTCACTGGGAATTTTTTCCCAACAGTGCAGGTTGTCCTACTGGAGTTCCTAATTTTAGCCTGAGCTGCACTATGCACTATCTCACTGAGTTCTCCTCCCTCCCTATTAGCTGGAGCACGAGAACAACGCATCATGCTAGACTAGGAGGTTTTGGATTTGATGTCATCCTGTCATGAGTGAATTGTAGAAATAGATACACTGATAAATCATGGCAAGACGAAGAACAAGATGAAGAAGGAACACACATGCTAGAAGACTTGCTTGCAACTAGACGGACGTACCAAGCACATCAAGCAACAAGCGAAAAGAACATATGCATTGAACCATCATGCAAGGCCAAGACCATCAAATACCTCACAACTATATGCCATATGGAGTAGAAGACAAAGCAAACCAAGAGTACATCCATCACTCAATAGTGCAATAGCTCGACATGGACACCACGGTCAGCTAGTACATGTTAACAGTGTCATGTCAAGTTGTGTCATGAGTTATCTTGGCCACATCACCACTATGGGTCATATCCATTGTAACTAAATGTAATGTAATGTCAAGTCCAATGGACACACACAAGAAGTTGAAGAGTCATGTCAGTTGAAAAGTCATTGGAAGTTGAACGGTCATGAGGGTAGTCCAAGAGTCACAAGGGTCAAGCATCACCATTGGCTATATATACCCCTCCCATTGTATGAGTAAGGACTTTTCACCTTGGCTCCTCCCACATGGCCTTGAGAGTCTCTAGTATGTTCTTTAAGGAGCAAGGAGTGGCTCTAATGTACCACTACTTGGACTAGTGATGTATGGTGTACATATGTGTCTTGGGACTTTTTCTTAATTCAAAAGCCTATTAAGGCCAGTATATTTTCATGCATGTTTTGTAGATATTTGTAAGAATACTCTTTAAACATTTTTTATACATGTCTTCTTAACCTATGCTAATATTTGAACTGCTTTGGTTATTTTAGTACTTACATTGTTGAAGATGTGTTGTATTGTTTATCAATGTTGTCTCGTCCATGTGGATGGAGTACATTAGACATACCATCCTTGTTTACTCGTTATAATGACCATCACCTCTATGTGGACTACTCTGCTTGATGGTGTATGTGTTTTCCATTTCACTTTGGTTTTAACGGCTGCCACATCTGTTGTGGGCTACTCCACTGGATTTTGGACAGACCCTTATTGGTTCACGTGGGCCTCTCTGTGGGTGGTACAACTACCTCTCATCTAGAGTTTCACTTTACTCTCTCCCCTTACAGTAAGAGAACCTGGACACAAGTTACATTACACACTCACTAGGCATACTTACCTTGCTTTTTGAAGATACAAGAGTAACACTCTCATGTGATGAGCAACAAGAACTAAGGAAATCTCTAAGATTAATGGCAACCTAGCGATCATACCAGATGGGAATCCTACACCATATGGTGTGAAGTCTAGTTGGGATTTCACATTAGGGAGATCCTCGTTGTTTGTAGGTCCAACACCGTCAACAAAATGGCGATAGATGAAGGGCCGGGCGACAAGCTATTCCCATAGATTCTGGTTTGAATCTCTTATTTTAAAATGGCTCTTCCTGACATCATACACCTGGGATGTCTTTCTACAAAGTTCGAATGTACCATCCCCGCTGAAGTTATTCATGACTTGTCCAAGTTAAAGTTCAATGGTGAGGGTGAACCATATTTTCGTGCACATGTGCAGCAAGTTATAATTTTTTTCCTACGTCGTAAGATAGAGTACGAAGATGTCTGGACTGTATTACTCCCCCTCACATTCGAAGGACATGCTCAAGACTAGTGTTACACATTACCCTTCTCCTCTATCAATTCATTTAGTCAGCTTGCCAAAATGATGATGAAAATGTTCGATGAGTATAGTCACCGGGAATTCCATGAAAAAATATTTTGTTTAAGTATGAAGCCTCATGAATAATTTGAGGACTTTATTGATAACTTCCTTCACCTCTGTTATGAAATTCGTGAACAACTTGTGAACTTTAACTTCTTGAGAGAAGAGTTTAAATGATTGGTTCATAGTTCTTAATATGATGAACTACTGATTTCCTCCCCAACTCTTGTAGATCATGACACACCTCAGATTATAGAGGAGGAGCCCAACACCCCCTTTGTTCCTTGTCCTCCTCCCTTTCCTGTCCCAATGTGGGTACCCCTTCTTGTGATTGGAAAGCTGGGAAGTCTACATAGCGGGTTCCCCCTTACATTGATTGTAAAGCTAAGAAATTTTTGCAGCATGTCCCCAACCCATATTCTCATTTGTCTTCCACTTCAATGGAGGAAATTCTAGAATGGCTCATGAAGGCTATAGCGAAGACTCACTCCTCCATTCTGCAAGAGGACATCACCTTTCTAACTCAAGTCTCGAATCTGATCTGCATCTCTATCGTCCTCCATCATCTACAAGACATGACTCCTTGTACCATGACTCACTTGATCAACCCACTTCACAAGCCAGTGGTTCACATCCTCTTTATTCTCAAGCTACTAGCTCAAATTGCAACCCGGCGCAAGGCAGTTACATTACACAAGCAGCGGAGCAGAAAGGTGAGGAAACTATCAATCTTCCCTCTATGATTCAAAATTGTGTGCATCAAAATAATGAGC
Source organism: Pinus taeda (assembly GCA_000404065.3). Classification (NCBI taxonomy): domain Eukaryota; kingdom Viridiplantae; phylum Streptophyta; class Pinopsida; order Pinales; family Pinaceae; genus Pinus; species Pinus taeda. Next base: position 42,468 of record APFE030636008.1, read on the forward strand.
TTCCATTCTTGAACTATTCTCCCTAATCTTGGTGTAACATCTCGTACAATCAATTCTTTCAATCAACCACCATTCTTGAGCAGTCATCACTCCCATGCTTCCATATGTTCTGATGAACACCCAAGCACATCATGTGATCTTCCTTTTTCCCATGAAGACCCTAACGCATATCTATAATGTGCTCTAGTCAAAGAAGATGTTCATATTGAAACTTCCTCTTCACCTCACTTGGTCGTGTGTCCTACTATTCACAATGCACCCACATGCGTCAAAGATACTCCACGTTCTCTTGTTTCTTCATCCAATGAGTAGTCTCCTCAATTGACACAAGGTAGTGAGGTTGTCCATGATAAAGTTGAAAACATTCTAATCACATAATTTTCTTCCCATTCCCTGTCATCTCTTCTTTTGAATGAAGACAACTCTTCAAACCAGCATGTTGAAGTTGAAAAATCTGGTGAAACCTGTGAGAGAAATGGTTTCCATCTTGAGAGTAGTGTTAAAATTAGTAAAGTGATGCATGCTCTATTTCAAGCTTCAAAATACGATTATGCAATTTTGGAAAGTTCCAGGACCTACAATGGAGTCTAGGCACTTCAATGCCCGTTGATGGTTATGTCAGGACCTTGCGACTCTGGTAAGCCCCCCGAAACCAATCAGATTTGGTTTCTCATGCACAATCCATCTATCTACATGGTTTCATTTAGTATGGATCCCTATGTAAAACATGTTTGGTATTCTAGGTGTGATATTTAAAATTTTCAAAATTTTACTTATGACCAAATCCATGAATCTGTTATAGTGCATCCCTTTTCATGCAAATATCTCACTTCGAACTAGGGTTGGGAATGTTCATCTGTCATGAAATCACGGAATTGTGAATTTGATCATCTCAAAGAGTCTCTTTGCTCACAATCATACTTATTGAATTCCCCTCTTCATGGACAGTTCATCAGCCTTCTTGCGAACCTTGCACTGCAAATCTATTTGTCATATCTAGCTCACGTCAAACTTGGTTCATTATTCAGAGTGTTCACAAGATTGTTCAAATGGATTTTTCTTTGTTCATTTCAAACTAGGAATTTGACATTTCATCCATCTCATCTGATCATTCCTCTATCTTAGGTGATTGTCATTCAACTTATCATTTTCACAATAAGACATCTAATGGCAGCTGCTTTGTGCTCTCTAATCTTCATTGTTTAGCATCTTTCTCCTCAGATTTATATCAAGCATGTGAGAAACTTCAACCTGCGTTGATGGTTATGGTAGGTCCTCATTGTCTTGGCATGGCTATTGAGAATGATCAAATTTATTTTTCCTTACAAGATTCCCATGATGATCCCATATGTTAAATAGAGAATTCACCCTTTTACAAATCATGAGGTTGTCCAAACAATCATCACGAATTTCATGATCTAATCAATGAATGGTTGGAAAAATCTTACTTAGAAATCCATGTTGTAGTCAACAAGATTCAATCCTTCCTCTCGCTTGTTGAGAAGCTCAGTGTAGATGAGGATGCACCTCCAAAAGGCTTCTAAGGATTGTTGAAAAGTGATATCCACCAAAGAGGTAAGCATGTGTATCGGGTGGTTTTGACACATCTTTCAGCCAACACGAAATACCTCCCTTTCTATGTGTAGCTTGTTCAAGTTTTTGTATTTTCTATTACACACTACTTTTTATCTGTTTTAATCACTTGTATCTTTATGGATGCAAGTAGGGAGCGACTATGGTGGCTTCACTGGAAATTTCATTTCACATAACCCCGACCATTTAGCTATTAGGATAAGAGTAGGATTAGTTGCATCTCAGTTTTCCCTTCCTTGTGCTCATCTTGCACTCGTAGTCCATCATGTTTTTCTTATTTTACATCTTGTTGCTTTAATCATTTTTCTTTCTTATCTACTAGTTGTGTTTCCTTATTGTGTATTCCTTTCCTCTTGTTTTGTTTTTCCTTTCGTGTTGAGTTTTGCATTTGTTTGCACTAAGCGAATAAGTTTTGTAGATGCATTATGTTCTAGCTTATGAATGGGTATGTGGCTGAAGTTCAAGGAGTCTCGTGACACTGTAGCGCTTGGCCAATCATGTGTTTGTTTTCTTTGTGCTTGGTTGTAAATTTTGGCCAAAAAAGCCTTGATGGAAAATATGATCCGTCTATAAGGAATGTTTAGGTTGAACCATGAACCTGTGTGCAGTTTAGGAAACCTCATGCCTATACTCAAATTTATACTCTGGTGTGTGCAAGCTTATCCAACTAGTAGAAATGGAGAAGGGGAAAATCTAAATGAGAAAACCTGAATTAGTGGTCTTTATATGCTTCTCTGAAGAAAAACCTCTCCTTCTCTCAATAAGTCGTGATCCATATTTCGTCCAAAAAATAAATAAGTGCCTATGCATAGTTCTCTTTCAAAATATAACAAAGAAAAAAGAAGAGAAGGGCTTCATGCACAAAGAGGTGAAGTAAACAACTCCATCGGGGTAGTGTCCAAGATCATTTGTAGTGGAGCAATGCTTGTGTTCTTGCGTGACTCCATCGGGGTAGTGTACAAGCTCATTTGTAGTGGAGCAATGCTTGTGTTCTTGCGTGACTCCATTGGGGTACTATCCAAACTTGTTGGCAGTGAAGCAATACTAGAGATGAAAAACTATGGTCTGGAAATCTTAAGCTTGGAAGCCAAATTACCCTTCTTGATTTGAAACATTGTGATATGGTTATATTTTTTGTTGTGTTCAATTGAGTTGGTACTAGGTGAAGCATGTCTTTCCACGGGGTAAGTGGTGAAACCAAAGTGATCTGTATAATGAATCAATATTCCCCGAAAGGCCAAGGCCCTACACTGTAAACAAACCAAAACAAAGAATTTGGTATTTAGCCAGTGTGCCGCCAAGTGTTGTAGTAGCTGCAACACCCTCCAAAATTTTGGCTTGCATCCAAATTTCAGAGCCTTGGTTTTTCCTCTGATGGTTGCAAACACTCGAGATCACCCCATGAACTCTTGTGAAGTCTTTTCACCCTTTTTCTTGTTTGACTAGTGGTCATCTTTTGGCATATTCATTGCTTTTTCATGCTTGGGATCCTGTTCTAGTGAGTTTGAAAGTTTTTCTCTGTGTGTTTGGGTTGTCTTCGCTATGTCAACACTCATTTTACTCACACACAGAGTTGTAATAAATTTTGTACAAGTGTCATCACGGTCGTCTGAAGGTCTATCTCAAGTGTCGCACTTGTCACTCTCAGCTGTAAGACAGTCTCACCGAGGGAATTTTTTTTTCTTGTTTTACTTGTGGCCTTTGTTCTCTCGTCATCAAAGTATGCTAATTGTGTGATCATAATGTCAAGTCTCCACAAGTTTTCTTGTTTTCAACACTTAGCCATTTTCTTGAAAATATTTCCGACTAGACAACCCTCTCCCGCCTTACCCTGACTAAGTTACACTGCGCAATCTTAGCCCTCAGTGACCCTTCTCTACTACCCAAAACTACACAATCATTGAGGTTTTCCTCCAAGTCAGTTGCACTATGCCATCCCAAAGGTGAGCACCATGTTTGCCTCCCAGAATTGTGCAGAAATTACGTTCATGTCCAAACTGAACTGTGCATTTCTCATGCATAGTCATCAAGACTACCTCTGGTCTACCGAAACCTACACTGCACTGAGACCTGGGTCTAAACTGATCTCCAAAACTTCATTTCATGTCTAGCAGGCCCTCTTCTGCTTGTCTTGCACTGTTCTCCAAAAATACGCAGTCATGTCTTGCAGACCCTCTATTGCCTGTCCTGCACTGTTCTCCAAAACTTCACAATCATGCTCAATAGGTCCCTTGCAACCCTCTCATGCCATGCTTTTGAAAACTGTGCAGAACTGTCCAGCAGGTCCCTTGCAGCAATGTCCTGCACTTTTCTCCAGAACTTCACAGTCATGTTCAACAGGTCTCCTATAGCTCTGTCTTGCCTTCCCTCCAGGAACTGTGCAAAAATGCCCCTCAAGGTCCCACCTTATAGCTACCACTAGTGTCATTCACTACGCAATTATGTCTACCAGTGGTCACTTCAAATTTTTTCCCGACAGTGCTGGTTGTCCTCTCGAAGTTACTCATTATAGCCCAAGCTCCACTCTGCGCTATCTCAGTGAGTTTTCCTCCCTCCCTAACACCAAAAATAGAAGAACAATGCATCATGCTAGATTATGAGGTTTTCGATTTGATGTCGTCCTTTCATGAGTGAATTGTAGAAACAGATACACTGATAGACCATGGTGAGATGAAGAATGAGATGAATAAGCATCGCACATGCTAGAATACTTGCTTGTAGTTGGACAAACTTACCAAGCACATCAAGCAACAAGCGAAAGGAACATATGCATTGAACTATCATGCAAGACCAAGACCATCGAAGACCCTCAACACTATGCCATGCAGAGGAGAAGGCAAAGCACATGAAATGTACCTCCATCACTCAATAATGAAATAGCTTGACAAGGACATCAATGTCAGCTAGTACATGTCAAGTTGTGTCATGAGTTGTCTTGGCCACATCACCACTATGCACCATATCCATTGTAACTCAATGTAATGTAAAGTGAAGTTCAAGGGACGCACACAAGAAGTTGAAGAGTCATGGCAGTTGAATATTCATTGGAAGTTGAATGGTCATGATAGTAGTCGAGGAGTCACAAGGGTAAAGCATCACCCTTGGCTATATATACCCCTCCCATTGTATGAGCAATGAATTTTCACCTTGGCTCCCCCCACATAGACTTGAGAGTGTGTATTCTATTCTTTGATGAGTGAGGAGTGGCTCCAATGTCCCCCTACTAGGATTAGTGATGTATGGTGTACATATGTGTCTTGGGACTTTTGTTTAATTCAGAAGCCTGTTAAGGCCAACATGTTTTCATGCATGTTTTGTAGATGTGTGCAAGACTGCTCTTTAAACATTTGTAATGCATGTTTTCTTAATCTGTACTAAGATAGTTTAACTACTTTGGTTATTTTTGTACTTGCACTTTGCTTTTAACGACTTCCGCATCTGCTGTGGACTAATCTGCTAGATGTTGGACAAACCCTTGTTGGTTTCCGTGTGTCTCTCCCTGGGCAGTGTTGTTACTTTGCATCTAGAGGCTCACTTTATTCTCTCCGCTTCCAGTAAGAGAACCCAGAAACAAGTTGCATTACACACTTACTAGGCATACTCAACTCATGTTTTGAAGATACAAGCATAACACTCTCATGTGTTGAACAATAAGAGCTAAGGAAAATCTTTAAGATAATGAAAATCGAGACATCATACCAAATGGGCCTCCTATACCAAATGGTGTGAGGAATAACGTGGACTTCACATTGGGGAGATCTTCTTTGTTGCCGGGTCCAACACCATCAACAAGTTGAGATGTACCTCTGAGTGTCGCATCAATGTGTCTTGCTACCTTTTTCATGGCTCAACTAAGGGATTTCACCCAAGCCTTCTCAAATACAATTGCAAAGGGATTCTATGATCAATCGTGTGATGCCCCTCCTCCCAATGTTGATCATCTTGATCTAGCTTTTTCAACCAAGGCTTAGATTCTAGGCATGGTGGTTCAGGAACATCTTCGACCATTACCTATCATGGACTTGGGATGAACTCCTAAAAGGACATCGCCTCTCCTGCCACATGTCGATGGTGCCTAGATCCTCTTCAAGGTTGGAAGCAACTTTATGGTGCCACATATAGCATTTTCGTGCCTCATAGACTATGCGAAGATGCCAATAATGAATGTTGAGCTTGATATGAATGCAACGATGAAATTCATTTAGGTAAATATGATGGGCTCGACTGGCCCGAGAGGAAACTTCCCTCATCATTAATTCATCTTTCCATGTGTCACAACAACTTATGACTTGGTAACAATGATTGTAAGTAAATACAGTCTGTGCTAGGCAGGGAGTCTTCCATGTAACTATTTCACATTGATAAAATGGGTCTCTGAGCCCATTGTTTTATGTTTTTATTCAAGATTTTATTGTGGCATGTGTGAGGGAATTATAGTCCTCGACTTCCTACTTATTTACTACTTTCAATACAATTAAATATTTATTCAAAATAATGTCCAACTCGATGATATAACATAGGCTTGATTATCATGTGGTTCATTTTCTCATTTATGCATCAAATCCTCTGCGTTTAACATCGACAAATTACAACACAAAATTTTTATTTTCAGATTCAAAACACAGATAAATATAATAAACATATATATCAGTGATATCCCCATAGAGATACACCACATATGCAATCATTAACAACACAAGTGTAGTTCGTGAATCTAGAACAATTATAAACAACAATGCAACATCGTTCATTAAAGGTAAATAAGAATACACAAATACTTACTTTTGAACTTGCGGAGCAACTGAGTGTAGGATAAGCAATCTCCACCCAACTACAAACAACTACAACCACACTTACTTGTAGTTGCCACCCCTGAGCCTGACTCCAGAGTCTGAGCTAGATGCTCATTCAAGGGATTAAAACACAAGGAGTCCACAACCCTCAACCCCACCAATTGATTGATACTTAGTTGGCACAGAGGGAGTTCACAAGCAGTCTACATCACCCCCAGGTGCACATACAATGGTTCAACCCCCTCTAGGGACTCCATAATCCACTGTAATTGTAACATAGTGACTGAAAGTCTTGAATCTCATATTCCTTTGTTATTTCTCCATGATTACCTCTTCCAAAGATATTAGCAGGATCTAGAGTTTTCTATCTCAACCCATAGCTTCCATGGGACCTAATTTGTTACAAGGCTCAAGAGATTCCATCCAAAACCAAAATCTCTAGGGACCCAAGTTGTTGCAAGGATCAAAAGGCCTTTGTCTCAACACATAGCCTCGAGGGACCCAAGCTGTTACAGGGCTCCACAGATCCTATCTCAACCCACAACCTCTAGTGACCCCAAGATGTTACAGGGCTCTAGAGACTATCATCTCAACCCACAACCTCCATGGATAGAGAAATAATCCCCTTCTCTCCTCTTCTCTTCAATGTTGCTTGCAAAAAACTCTTGTTGAATCATCCATTAGGTGTCCCTCATTGTTTTCCTCTAGCATGCATAAGTTCAAATGGGTGTTTCTCCCCCTTGTCCTCTAGCTTGCCTTCAAATGAATCCCTAATGTTTTCTTTCTTTTTTCTGATATTATTGCCTCTGTGAATTCTCTAATCGGGTTTCTTCTGGTGTCCTCATGAACAATGCCTTCTTTTCCTTTATCGTGATTTCTGCGTCCGACTACATTTATTATCACATCCTTGTTTCCTGGTATTTTGCAAACCTTTCATAATCCTCTGTCTTCTTTTATTGTGTTTACTTCTCAAGAAACATGTGCCTAAGTACTCTCTTATAACCCATTTAATTTCAAGAGCTAATTCACTAATTCATGCACGAGGCAACCTTTAATGTATGTCTTGTAATTTAGGTTTCTATATTTGCATAAGAGAACATAACATCCCAAGCAAGCAATCCTCCTCCCCAACTCTCAAATCTGTGTCCCTTTGACTTAGTACCATTTTTTATTTCAAATATTGCATAATATTTACAATATATTTACAATGCAGCTTATGCGAGGACCCTTGGTGGGGTTGCCACAGTCCCCTCCGCCTTGAGGGAACGTCGTCCTCTATGTTCGATTACCCATATGCAACATCATAATTAAAATACAACACATATTGTTTCATAGAGCTTTATATAGACAATTATATATAGTATTTACAATTATACACTTATTTTAACCACGAAATAATAAAGGATAATTAGATTTAATGGCACTAACAAATCAATCACATGATTAGAATTGTGTACATACCTTTTAAGTAAAGAAACGTGGAAAACATTATTAACTCTAACTAATGGACATAAAGCCAACTTATATGCTACTTGTCCAATCTATTCAAGGATTTCAAATAGCCCATAATATTGTGGTGCCAACTTGGCACATGTACTCAACCTTAGGGAACTTTTCATGGGTTTAATTATAATATAAACATGTTTTCATGGTTTTAATTCTTAGATAAACATGTTCTCGAATTCGGAACTCTTTATGTACCTTATGATTATCTCCATAGGTTTTCGGTCTACCCTATGGCACTTTCAAATTTTTCTTTATGATTTGAACTTGTTGTTCCATATCCTTAAGTATATGAGGTCTTACATGGACCTTGTTAGTTGGATCACTCCAACTAATAGAAGTGTTGCAACTCCTATCATACAATGCTTCAAAGGGTCTCATCTTTATGGACTATTGGTGTCATTGTTTTATGAAAATCACACAAGTGGAAGATATTCTTTGTGTTTATTGGGCTAATACATCACATACATCCTTAACATGTCCTCAAGTATTTGATTGATCCTCTATGTTTTCCCATCTATTTGTGAATTATAGGATGTGTTAAATGGTAATTATGTTCCCAATCCTACAAGCAATTCCTTCCAAAACCCAAAAGTGAACTTAGCATCTTTGTCTCACAAAATCTTCCTAGGGATGCCGTATAGTCTCACAATCTCTTTTATGAAGATTTGTATTATGTCACTAGTGGAATTGCTGGATTTTACTACTGCAAAATGAATTACCTTTCTAAATTTTTCCACCATTGTCATGATTTCATCATAGAAGTGAACTTAGCATCTCTGTCTCACACAATCTTCTTGGCGATGCCATGTAGCTTCACAATCTCCTTTATGAATATTTGTGCAATGTCACTAGTGGAATTGGTGGATTTGACTACCACAAAATGAGCTACCTTGCTAAGCTTATCCACCACTACCATGATTGCATCATGTTGCGTAGGTGTTTTGGGCAATCCTGTAATGAAATCCATAAAAATTACCTCGTACATCCATTCCGAAATAGGGATAGGTTGCAACAATCATGCTGAATGTTTGCATTCAAATTTCACCCTATTGGAACTCTATGCATTTTTCTATGAAATCTACCACTTCCTTCTTTAGATTTGGCCAATGATAGTACTTTTTAATGGCTATAAGGGTCTTTTGATACCCTAGGTGGCCTAAATAAGGCTTAACATGGAACTCTTTCATTATTAATCTTTGTATTTCATCACTTTTAGGCACGTAGATTCTGCCATTAAACCTAAATAGGTTGTGCTCAGTGAGGTTATATGGTTCATCCTTACTGCTTTGTCGTAACCTTTCTCTTATTTGCTAGTATTCTTAATCATTTTGTCCAACGGTTTTAATTTTTTCTTCCAACGACATGAAACTATAAATTTCAAAATTAATCTTCAAAATTTACTATTTCACAGATATGGACATGTGTAATTTAGTGGATACACAAAATTTTAATTAATTTTATATTCTATCTTATATTTTAAATATTTTTTGTTTAATAAAGATATATTTCCAAATATACTATTTACAAAAATATAAGCATTTATAACCTGAATTACATGTATAGATTTGAATGAATATATTAAGATATATTAATAATTACTATTTTGCAAATATTGACACCTATAATAAAAATGAATTTTAGAGTTATATTTCAATATTTACTATTTAACAAAATACAAAAGATATTTATATATACAATTTTGAATTTATATACTTATGTTATGTTCTTATTTTCCCCTTTACATTTTTGGATTTTTATGTCTAATAAAAGTAAATTTTATAGTTATATTTTAAAAGTCATTTGCTTAAAAACCATAAAATTTAAAAGTATATTTCAAATTTTCCTATTTCACAAATATGGAAATCTATACTTTAATGCATAAACACCTTTTTAAGTTCATTTTACTATATACTTTACATTTCAAAAAAAAAAACTCAGAAAGATTATTTATATTATAAATCTATAGCTAGTCCAGGAAAATACTTCAAGCGGTACATCACCTTCCTTTCATATTTCTTATTTTTGTCTCCTATCTAGGAGATATTTAAAGCTGTCATCTAAAACATGCAATTGCACACAAAAAATGGAGTTTTTCCAAATGTATATCTTACAAAATTAACCCCCCCCCCCCCACCAAAAAGAAAAAGCTACATTTGATGAACATTTAGTTATTGCATGGTAGTATAATGCTTCACATCGATTAACCCACTTCCATCTTAGGGTGGCTCATTTAGGTTTGGACCTGTAGTTGGTGAATGGAAGCTTGTGCTAGTTGGCTAAATAATGTCATAGGTCCATTTCTTAAGTTTCTCCTTTAAATCTATTTATTTTAAGGAGAGCATCCACCTCGTCATCTTGATGACTTGCATGATTCTTCGAATTGCGGATTTCATTGATTTCTTTATTCATGGTTGTTCCTCATTCATTTTTCTTTTGTTTGAGTGTAAATATATCCATTAGGTTGCATCCACACTCTGAGATAGGCTGGCAATGATACTTCTACTTTTACATCTTTATACTTCTTTAATTATGGTCATTTAGATTGAATTATCCATTAAACTCAATTCCTTTTGCATCTGGTGATTGAATAAGGTGCAAAGGCTCAACAAATTTTTGACAAACTAGATGGAACTTTATAATTTTATTACATTGTTCCAACATTTTATAAATGCACCAATTACAAAGGTTGTTTCTTTTGCAATAACCATGCAATTATATATCTAAGAAATGTGATGACCATTGAGCCCATCCAAACAAAATGAATTCAAAAGCATGCAAAGGAGGAGACACCTAACATTATATCCACATCAACCAAATCCCATCTAATGCCTATACAATATTTATTGCTGACTAGCATTAGGGACATGAAAATGAGGAAACATATCTCTAAAGTAGTCTGAAAACCCTAAATCAACTTGAATAGAATTAACTTCAACCCGATTCTTCCAAGACAACTATTACCCAAATTATTTTAATAAATTTTCAGCACTATGTTGTTCATCGACTGTGAGCTCTATGATATGCATAGAACTTATAGAGAGAACATGATTTTTGTAGACTTGAAATACCACATAGATTCTATGGAAAATAAAAACAACCCATGGGCATTCATATGAGGAGAAATAGACCCAAAAATAACCACCATCCTCACTTCTTTTATTTATTTATTATTTTTTTTAGTATGCTTGAGAGGTAGGAAAATATCCCAAAGTAATCCCATCTTATGGTTATCTAATAAGGCTCTGCTATGACTTGACTCACAATCAACTTGTAGTGAAATAATGTAATCAATACTATAACTTCAAACAAAACTCTTTGATTATCCAACTTGGACCATTCAAGACAAATCTAAGAAACACATATAAGAAAATATGGAGAAGACAAAACGATGAAGTTCATGGCCAATGGTTGCTCTAGGTCAAATACAAAGGCTTGTTTCTAATTCCAGATAGCTTTGGAATTTTTCTTACACCAAGTTGTCCTTGTAATCTCTCCCTTCAATTTCAAAATTAAGCAACAAACATGAGGATGGTGTTGCTTTAAGCAATGAAAGAATGATATGCCAATAGATTTAATTGCAAAAAATAATGGCAAATAAACAAGATAGAAAAATAATCAAACACTTAAATTGACACAGTGTTTTACCTTGTAAAACCCTCCTTTAAAGTGAAACATCCACGGGGAAATCATAATCAATATTTTTATTATTCAATGGATATTTACAACATCCAATTCATGTGCATACATTATCCAACCATTCAACCCACTCTTCATTCATTTTTTTGTTATTATTGCCTCCTTACATGGATAAATTGTAATATGTCATAAGTTTTCTAAATCTATCCACAACTTTTAAATAAATTACATAAGAAATTTTTTCCATAAAACAAAATGTTCATTTTAATTTTTTTTTCCAAAACTTAGATTAGGAAAACCAACCCAAACCAAAGGAAGCAATTGTAGCCATTATCCCAAGAATATAGGGAAATAGTTGGCAAATTCTAACAATATCCAAATTGACGACAATTTAATTTATATATCATACCAAAAATATTCATCACCTTCCTTGCAAGCCAAGAGAAGCTAGGCACCATTTCAACTTCTCTAAAAAAATTGGCTTTCTGAACATGTCTGTAGAATTTTGTTTTGCATGGAATTTGTTTAGAGCCAACGTTCCACTTTCATCAATAGTGTGTCTTACAAAATTGTATTTAACAAGTATATGTTTTTCCTTACTATGATAAGCTAGATTCCTCGCCAAATGAATAATACTTTCACTATCACAAAATACTTTCACCTTGTTTTGCATCCTTCCAAACTCACCTAGTAAACCTTTTACGCCAATTGCATCTTTGCAAGCATTTGAGACAACTATGTATTCCACCTTAATAGTGGATAAAGCAAATATGTTCTCAATCTTTGACATCCAACTAATGGTGATGAAATGATATTTTGGGGGTTAATCCAAAATCCCTTTCCCTTAAATACTCGATTATGAGGCCTGTGGGTTATGGCCCATTAAGCCTATCGGAAGCGCCTTAGGCTTTAAGCCCTTAACCTTTGACCGTGGACTTACTTTAGAATCGGAGCCACCATACTGCACTTTCGGCAGCTTTAACTATCGGGAGCTTACACATGCCTTTAGGACTTAAACCTCACGGCCATACATCAATCACATTACATAGGAATAATGGTGAAAACATGCTCTAGGCCACATAACCGGACTTCCAATTATATAAGTCGTGACTAGAATTTTCGGCGGATCTGCTCTCATCGTTTTCCTATATACCGTGCCAACCTCCGATCTCCGATAGCGATCACTCCGATCGCTTATCGGCGATATTACAATATTGGCCCATCACATTATCAGTGTCTCATTGTCATCCACCTTTGACATCTCCGACATGCGATCACCGATCCCATATAACCCCCGATCGCTGATTGGCCTATTGGCTATCAACGTATCCATCATCCTGATTCCTCTGGTCCTTTGACTCACCAATCTGTGATCATCCTTCTAGAACCAATTAGGTTATAGACCATGCTTTATAAACTTTCACGTTTGGGTTCTCAGATCCAACTATGTTTGCGCTGCTTCTTAAGGTTATACTCACCTTTGATGGATTCTATGGTTACATACAGTTCTCTGCCCACCTGTGTTCACAAGCAACATGCATATATACAATGGGAATTTGATATCATAGGATCGCCATCAATCCTATAGGAATTGATGGTCAACCAAACCTACACATGGAACATTCAAACTATCCACACGACCACACATGAATGCAAAACTTTAACACAACACACATACATTATATTACGCATAATTACAACTAAGGAATTCTAGCCTTAGTAACAAGTTCTCCCTTGACTACATTGTGAATGCTCTTTCTTTCACACGTTCTATTTATGACTCTCTATATATCCTTCTATTAAACTTGCAGGTTCATGTATATATGGAAACATTGGATCGGATCACCATGAAGGAACCGATCATATCCTCTAACAAAACCCCTTAAAGCACTCATACTTGAATTCATGCATATACACATGGCAGATTACATTAGTAAGTCTCCTCAAGAGACTTATCCATCCTTTTCCATCTTTAAATCTGCTTTAAAACAAAATTTTCTCCTTGTTTTTCTCCATGGTCCATGTGTTCCGCTTCGCTCTGCTTTGGATTCCTCCCTTTGTCTAAGGGTACTGGATACTCCTGCATCAGACTCCCGAGGCACAAAAATTTGTGACCTCCTGGTCATATGCTTCTCCTTGTCCTTCACAATTCTAACCACTTCACTTCTTCAGTGGAATTTCCTTCATGGTCTTTTGTGAGCTACAACCAAGCCTCTACAACAACAAGTCCTCCCTGCCGCAACTTACCTCACCAAGATCTCCTCTAAACTTTGTCTTTTGGCAAGCTCTATGGTTCTCTCCTCGAACCTCTTGCTGACTAACAATTCTACCCAACGCTTCTCTTACTGGAATTGTTATCTCTAAGACAACTCTACCAACAATCGCAACTATGGAGCTGCCTCAACAACTTTTACCCAATTGTAGTTGGAAGTTGTTCTCAGCTTCTCTTTAGTACTCCTTGCTCTTAGGCCATTGCTGCAATCTTCTAACCTTCTACTGTCGTTCTGCATGTGACAGTAAGACCATAACTCTTCAGCTTTATCAACTATACCTCCTGCTCCTTCTTCGTTTTCTCTGGAATCCTTCTTCAATCTTCCTTTGCACGCAAAATCTTTGTCTGCACTGATACCAAATGATGAAATGAGATGTTGGGGGTTAATCCAAAATCCCTTTCCCTTAAATAATCGATTATGAGGCCTGTAGGTTATGGCCCATTAAGCCTATCAGAAGCGCCTTAAGCTTTAAGCCCTTAACCTTTAACCATGGACTTAATTTAGAATCAAAGCCACCATACTGCACTATTGGAAACTTTAACTATTAGGAGCTTACACATGCCTTTAGACCTTAAACCTCGCGGCCATACATTAATCGTATTACATAGGAATAATGGTGAAAACCTACTCCGGGCCACATAACCGGACCTCCAATTATATAAGCCGTGAGTAGAATTGTCGGCGGGTCCACTCTCATCGTTTTCCTTTGTACCATGCCAACCTCCAATCTCCGATAGCAATCATCGATCACATATAACCCCCGATTTCCGATTGGCCTATTGGTGATATCGCCTATCAGCCATTAGCATATCCATCATCATTATTCCTCTGGTCCTTTGACTCGCCGATCTACGATCAGCCTTCCAGAGCCGATCAGGTTATAGACCATGCTTTATAAACTTTCACGTATGGGTTCTCAGATCAGACTGTGTTTGTGCTGCTTCTTAAGGTTATACTCACCTTTGATGGATGATGTGATTAAATATAGTTCTCTGCCCAACTGCATTCACACGCAACATGCATATATACAATGGGAATTTGATATCATAAGATCGCCATCGATCCTACAGGAATCGATGGTTGACAAAACCTGCACACGAAACATTGAAACTATCCACATGACCACACATGAATGCATAGCTTTAACACAACACACATACATTATATTACGCATAATTATAGCTAAGGCATTCTAGCCTTAGAATTACTGGTTCTCCCTTGACTACATTGTGAATGCTATTGCTTTCACACGTTATATTTATGACTCTCTATATATCCTTCTATTAAACACACAGGTTCATATATATATGGAAACAATGGATCGGATCACCGTGAAGGATCCGATCATATCCTCTAACAAAAGCCCTTAAAACACTCGTACTTGAATGCATGCATATACACATGGAAGATTACATTAGTAAGTCTCCTCAAGAGACTTATCCATCTTTTTCCATCTTTAAATCTACTTTAAAACATATTTTTCTCCTTGTTTTGCTCCATGGTCCACGTGCTCCTCTTCGCTCCGCTTTGGATTCCTCCCTTTGTCTAAGGGTACTGAATTCTCCTGCATCAAAGGGCTCCACCTACAATAATTATTCGTGCCTGTAAGATATCAAAGCACCCATTTCACTGCCACCTAATGCTCTTTACCTAGATTTACCATGTATCTACTAACAACACCAATTTCATATGAAATATTTGGGCTTGTACTAACCATCGTATACATTAAGCATCCTACTGCATTAGCATATGGTACACGAGACAAATTCTCCTTTTATTCATCATTACTAGGAAACAAACCTAAAGAAAGCTTGAAATGGGAAGCTAAATGTATTTGAACAAGTTTCAGAGTATTCATATAGAATCTCAAAAGCATTTTCTCCACATACTTTTGTTGTGATAACCACTTCTTACCATTTTTCTTGTCTCCGTGTATCTCCATGCCCAAGATTTTCATCTCTGAGATCCTTCATTTCAAAAGTCCTAGCCAACTGAGGTTTTAACCTATTGATCTAAACCATGCTTTTGCTTTCTACAAGCATATCATGAACATGTAACACCAAAATAATGAATATGCCATTTTCTAAATTTTGAAAGTAAATGCAATGATCATACTCACTTCTAGTAAAAGTGTATCTCATCATGAAAGAATCAAACATCTTGTATCATTGACTGGGAGACTACTTCAAACCATACAATGACTTCTTGAGATTGCAAACAAACCTATTTTCGTAATTTTGGGAAAACCTTTTTGGTTGTTCCATATATATATCCACATCCAAATATCCATGCAAGAATTTTGTTTTTACATCTATTTTCTCTAACTCTAGATCAATTAATGCAACTAACACTAACACAACTCGAATTGAAACAATCTTAACAACTAATGAAAAAATATCATGGAAATAAATACCTTCCTTTTGGGAATCTCCTTTTGCAACCAGTCTTGATTTGTTCCTGTCCTTAAGAAGTTCCACTAGATCCCACGTCTTATTTATTTGTAAGGCATCCATTTCCTCTTTCATTTCTAATTTCCTCTTATAACTATCAAAAGCTTCCATTGCTTCCTGATAAAGACTAGGTTCTCCATAATTAGCAATTAAAGTAACAAATGTTGCAAAATAATCATACCTTTTAGGAAAAGACCTGATCCTTGTTGATCTTCATAGAATTTTTTGTGGTATTTACTCAATTTCCTGAGAAATTTCTATATCCTCATTTTCTTCTATAAGAGTTTCTTCATGATCCTCCTTCGCTAAAGATGATTATGTTTCCAATTGAACTTGTTTAATCTATGGTACTTTTCCTCTTTCATTTCATCATCTATATTTGATTTTATGAGTGACGATTCATCAAATAAGACATCTTCGTTAATGATGATTTTGTGGGTAGTAATATCCGAAAAAATATATCCCTTAAGTCCATCATCATATTCAACTATTGTAGTCACTGCAACACCCTCCAAAATTTTGGCCAACATCCAATATCGTAGCCTTCCTTGGTTTTTCCTTGATGATTGCAAACACTCAGGCTCACCCGATGAGCTCGCATCGACTCTTTACACCCTCTTTGCTTAACCATTCATTGGTCATCTTTTACCATGGTGGTTGCAATGCAATGTTTGCGGTCTTGTTCTTGCTATGTTCAATGTATGTCTTCGTGCATACAAGTTGTGTTTGATATGTAAGCATATGTCGCACTCACACACATAACTGTATGAAATGTTGTGCAAGTGTCATCATGGTCATTCAATGATCTATCTCAAGTGTCACACTTGTCACTCACACCCTTTGGTCAGTCACACTGAGCATATGTTGTCTTGTTGGTTTTAGGTGTCTTGTCATTGAGTCATATTGAGTGTGTGTTCAAAAGATCATGTATACACAAGTTCACTCACTCACACACTTAACCATTTTGTTGAAGATTTGTCAATCGGACCACCCTCCATCAGTCGGACCTCCACTAAGCTGCGCTATTTAGTCTCATCCCTTAATGACCAAGCACTGTTGCCTAGAATTGTGTAGAGCTTGAAGGCTTCCTCTCAAGCAGTTTGCACTATGCAATCCTGGAATCAACCTGATTGATTGTCACCCAGAACAACACAGAAGTTTCCCAAGAAGCTATCTCAATTTGCGCTTCCCACAAGCCTGTCCATCAAGCCTCCCACTGGTCAACCATAAATTTGACTGGACAGTGATCCTGTGCTTAACTCCTCCCAAAAATTGCAAAGAAGCTGTCAACCTTCTTGCCTGCACTAACTAAAGAAATTTCATAGACAAAAGGGACATGAACCCGCTGCCTATCACTGCACTATCTCTAAAAAATTGTGCAGTTTTCTTAGTCAGTCCCCCTGCCAGCCGACCTGTTGCTACTCCTGAAAATTGTGCAGTTTTCTTGGACTTTCCACTAGCTATCCGATAGCCCACTCAGTCTAAAAATTGCACAGACATGTCCTACATGACTGTCTCCCAGATCTCGGTAGTTTTGGCCAACAAGCTCCCGTAGCCCGCTCCTGGCCTCCTATGAAAATCTGTGGAGTTTTTACTATCGGCGCCTCCTGTCACCCGCACTAACTTCCATGGGAAAATTGCACAAATCTGACTCTCAGTTGAGCTAGATCATGCAGATGTCATTGTTTTCCCGGACTGCTCAATCCATCCTCTTAGTGACCTCTACATAGCTTTTCCTAACAATACCCTGGAGCCTCGCATCCTAGCCTGAAATGTGCTCTGCGCAGTTTCAAAGCCTTGTTCTCTCCCCTGATCACTTGCACCTGAAAGTGAAAGATAATGCTTCATAGTAGACTAGGGGATTCCTGGATTTGATGTCATCTTATCACAAGTGATTGAAAATACATGTACATGGATAAGACATGGCGCGACGATGAACGGGATGAACAATGAGTACATGCTATAAGACTTGTATGTGAAAGGATGAAAACATGAAGCATGCCAAGTACCAGCAAAGGGGATACATGCACATGCAACATCAAACAAACACCAAGACCATCGAAGACTCTACATACCTTTTCATGTGGAGGTGAAGCTATGTTACACCAAGAGCACACTCATCATTCAACATCACTGCAGCTTGACATGGACACCACCATGAGCATGAACATACCAGCACTATCATGTCGATTCATGTCATGAGTCATCTTGGCCACATCACTATTGTGAGCCATACTCTTGTAATCAATGTAATGTAACATGGAAGTCCAAGAGACCCACATACAAAGTTGAAGAGTCATGTAAGTCAAACAGTCATGAGGCAAGTCGAAGAATCACAAGGGTCAAGTTCACCCTTGGCTATATATACCCCTAATTTGTACATGCAAAGGAATTTTTACGTTGGCTCCTCCCACATAGCCTTGAGAGTTTGTAGTCATTTATTTGAGGAGCGAGCAGTGGCTCCAATTCCCTACTATCAGGGTCATTGATGTATGGTGTACGGATGTGTCTTGGAACTTTTGCTTAATTCAGAAACCTGTTAACAGGGCAACACGTTTTCATACATGTATTTTATTTGTTTGTTAGACTATTCTTTGGATGATTGTAATGCATGTTGCTTTAACATGTATTAAAACAGTTGAACTTTTTTAGTTGTTTTAGTGCGTATGTTGTTGGAAATATGTGGTACCAGTTGTTAGCATTGTCTCACTTCTGTGGACTACTCCGCTGGACACTCGACATATCCATTCTTGTAAACTTTTTATAATGATCGTTGCAATCGTGTGGACTATTCTACTTGGTGTTGTACGTGTTATCTATTCACTTTGTATTTGTGATTGTCTCATCTGTGTGGACTACTCTGTCAGAAAATGTGCATGTCTTTTTCTGTTGTGTGTCTCTAGCTGAGTTGGGTCTATTCACTTTCATCTTGAGACTCAATCTCACCCTCTCCCTTTGCAGTGAAAGAACGTAGACACAAGTTACACTAAGAACTCACAAGGCACAGGAACCTCATTGTTTTAAGACTAAGTATACCACTCTCATGTGCTAACAAGCAAGAGCTAAGGAATATCTTTAAGATAATGGAAACTGGGCCATCATACTGGATGGGAAACCTACACCAAATGATGTGAGGTCTAGTTGGGACATCAAATCGGGAAGATCCCCTGAATGTTGGCAGGTCCAACACCATCAACATTTTTGGTGCTAGAAGGAGGGTCGCGAGTTATTTATGGTTGAATTTCGTCTCAACCCTACTCATCAATCATCCATTCAAGGGAGTAATTCACACTCTCTCACTTGCGCGTAACTCTAAAATTGGTTACTCCTTACCTCCTAGACGTGAACATGAAATTTCATATCAGTACCTCTGCTCTGTCTCTCCCGTCACCCATTCGTTTTCCAAAGTAGTTAGATTGATATTAGGAACACAAGGTCTTTCATACGCACCAAAGAAACCAAATACCACTCCCATTAAAGTTGTTGTCTCATCAATGGAAGAAGAAGTTCTTGCCACTCTCAAAGGTCTAGCAGAAGTTGTTGAGAATGGAGAGGAACCTCTAGTCTTCCAATAGGGAGAACATAACACCCTCATGATCTTGGGCTCAGGCTCTAGTACATGAGATGGAGGGGAAGGCAGTGAAGGAGGTGAAGGTGGAGACAAACCAATAGACTCAGAGGCAGAATCATCAAATTATGAAGAAGAGGAGGAGGACAAAGAAGAAGAAGACATGGATAACTAAAACTTGGAATGGACAAATCAAGGACCATTAGCTCTCTCGCATTCCTTGCATAGGATGCTAAAGCATTCATAGAGGATGCTCACAAAGTCTGACCCTAACAAAATGGTGAAGGAAGAAGACCACTTGGACAACTTGTACCTACAACTGTAGACACTTGAAGTTCGATACAATGATGTTGCATGTAGATTATTTCCGTGTACCTTGGATGGCCAAGTAGTGGTATAGTATCACAGCCTTCCTGTCAACTCCATCCAAAACTGGAGTATGTTCAAAAGGATTCTTTTGAAAAAAATTGTTGATGACAAGACCCCTTCCATGTTGCTTGAAGAGTTATGCAGTCTCAAGATGGAGTCGAAAGAGAAAGTGGAAGACTTTAATAAGAGGTTTTTATGTATCTTGAACAAGTTTGAATAGAAAAAAACCTCATGACTCCATCACTATCGACTATTACACACCTGCACTACCAACCAATATTACACAGTTCGTTAAGCGAGCTACAAACCCAACATTACTTGAAAATTGCAAAGAGGAAATCATTGTGGAAAAGGCCCTGCATAGGATTGGAGTCATCAAGGATGATGAACCATCAAAAGACTCCAAATATGCGAGCGAGAAGCCCCAGGTTGTTGTAAGGGGAAAGACGTCTGCTACCAGCTGGCCTCCCAAACAACAACATATGAGCATGTCATCAAGAAGCAACAACTTCCCGGCTAAAACTGCGCAAAGCTCCAACTCAGTGTTCCAGACGGAAATGTTTGTGAACCATAAGTTTTTCTCATTCCATGAATACCATCACCTGGACGAGACTTCTTCGGAATGGAAACGCGTTCTGGACACGATGTGCGAAAATATGACAAATGTGGTAAACAATGTGCAATGTCAACCAAAGTACGAAGATGATGAGGAAGATGATGCATCTGATGAGGCACCAAGTACTGGGCATGTGATCAAAATGTATAAATGATCGCACACAACATAGAAAATGAACACCGAGAAGCAAACCCCAAAGAAAAGTGGTTGATACAATCTCAGAAGTCAAGGGGCTCCAATACTGTTGGGGAGATGCAAGAAAAGTTGAAGCTACTGACAAGGAATGTTGATCCACCAGCTGTCCCAAAGCAGAAAGCTCAAAGAAAGCCTGGGAAGATAGCTATAAACAAAACTATGTCCATGAGTAGCAAACTTCAGAACACTGTGTTGGAAAGTACAAACACGAGTCTAACCCCGAACACCTAGGTGATTTTACCCACTCTTGACTAAAATATTTTGGAAGATATGAATAAAACTCATGCAAACATCTCTTTGTTTGAGTTAGCTAAGCTCAAGGGCGAGAGAGATATTTTGACGCGTGCATTGGGGCAAACATCCATAGACAGTGCAACCACTACCAGCAAGGGAGCAAGCACATCTCCTAGTTCACTCACAACTATGTTCAACACACTCCGGATGGAATAATAAAACTCTGTTTCCCTCTATTCTTCTTTCATTTGAAATTTTTAACTGCAATGTTCACAACTATTTGGTTGACTCTGGCACATCAACTAATGTCATGCCACTCTCCATTGCCAATGAGATCAATGCACAATGTAACAAGACATCTATGTAGATCATCCAACTAGACTGAACATGCATACCGACCATTGGTGAACTTTGGGATATTATCATCTGATTATCTCATGATGCCAGAGTTCACCAGTGCATCAACATTGTCATTGAATCCTTCATGATGATCTGAAAACATACAACATGTGAATACTCCAACATGTGATTCTAGTCAAAGAAGGATTCAAGCCATTTGAACAGAAGTTAAGAAAAGCACATCTGTCACTTGAACCTGTTAGGTCCCTATAATGCTAGTATATTCCCTCATTGTTATTAGTGTAGCCCTCTTATTGTTATTATTGTACCACATAGAAAGCCACTATTCCCTCATTGTTATTAGTATAGCCCCCATTATTGTTATTGTTGTGCCCCATAGAAGCCCACTATTGTTATTTTGGTGCCCTTACATTATTATTGTTATGTTGGCTCTGATTATATTATGACCCCTTAGACTCCTATATATAGAAAGGAGGTTGTATCATTTGAATCATCCAAGAATTTTTCAATTGTATAATGTAAAGGAGGATGCCCGATTTGATCTATCTTTTCTATATTTTTGTGAGCTGGTTTCTTAACATTTGGTATCAGAGCTTTGGATTCTAGAGTTTCGGTGGTCCAAACAGGTTGTCATGGAATTTGCGCAGTAATTTTTTCTCTATGAAGTTTCAAAAGCTACAAAAAAACTCATTTGAACTGAAATCACTCTAAACCACGGGTTTGAATTTCAGAATTTGTCTCGCTATATTTTCGGAGATATGATCTCAGGAGGTTAGGGTCTTTGCAAGCTCCAGAATTCCATCTCAAACAGATCATCGTGGCATTTTCGCTATAATTTGTTTTATGAAGGTTCAAACTCTGAAACGAAACCCATTTGAGCCAAAATCTTGGTGAAGCTCAGGTTTGAATTTTAGATCTTCTCTCACTATATTTTCGGAGCTATGATCCAAGGAAATTAGGATTTTTACAAAATCTCGAATTACATCCCTATCATGTGACCTTGGGAAAATCGTCATAACTTTCTCTTTGAGTATCAGATTGAAATTTCGTAAGAAGTTGTAGAGAGGACAAACTGTAGTTTTCAATGTAGAATTTTCAGGTCGAAAGGTGGAAACAATTTTACGTGGAACTTCGTACAAGTCTTCTTTACTGAAGTAGTCTATAATCAGGTCAGTGTAGGAGATTTGTCCTAACTCTTTCTTGAAGACTCCAATATTGATCAAACTTATGGGGTTGGAAAGAGGATTCATAGAGATACCATAGGACGAAATTTTAGAACTTGGAGAGTTGAAATTGCAAAGATACATCAGATTAAATATTGATCTCCTACGAAGCAAAAAAAAAGGTGTGTAGTCTTTTCAAAATTTTGCATAAGTTTGGTTTGAAAAATTAGTTTGAAGTGATTCAAAAGGGCATAGTGAAGCATAATTATCATTAATTGATGCCCCAAAGAAATAAAATGGAAACACCTAGTAAGAAACCTGCAAGCTCCACTATGACACATGAAGAAGAGGAAGAAATGCAACATGATATATCAAAATTGCAAGACCAAATGCAACAAATTTCCTCCAACAAAAAGTAACAAAAAATGAATTGGAAGCCATGATGAGTTTTAAGATAAATGTTATAAAAAGGGATATGGTAGTTTTGAATGATGGTTTCAAATCAAACATGGAAGCAATGATGAATGTCAAGATAGAAGGATTGAAAGAAAGTTTGGAAAAGTTGCTAGAAGAAAGGCGTCCCATTGGTGACAAAGAAATCCATGAAAATCATGATGAAGACAAAAGAAATATCAATTGTGATTTTAGAGACTCCCATGTGGGGTTTAAAAACCACCACATTCCAAATATAGAGATGTGGAAGTTTGATGGAAAGGATGTGGTAAGTTGGACAATACAAATGGAGCAATATTTTGATCTACGGGATGTGCAACCCTCACAAAAGGTACGTATTGCATATTTATATTTAGAACCCAATCAGTTTGTATGGTATAGATGGCTTTGTTCTCGTAAACCACTTGTCACTTGGTTAATTTTTACGAAAGAAATGATAGCACATTATGAAGATACAAAGAGAAACACCTTCTTAGCCAATTGATAAATCTCAAACAAAAGGGTCCAATGGAGGAGCACAATGAAGACTTCCAAAAATTAAATATTAGGTAAACTGATATTCCATAGTAGCATAGGATTGATGTCTTCATAGGGACTTTAAAATATAACATCCAACATGAGGTTTGACTTTGGGAACCTGATTCCTTGGAGAAGGCATTTACGGTGGCAAGAAAAGTTGAAAGAAAAATTATGGCAACAAGGAAGTCTACCAACCACAACTATAAATATGGAAGTGTTACTAGTACTAGTCTTCCACAGCCTACAAGGTTGACACCACAAAAATTGGAGGAAAAAAGAGAAAAAGGGATTTGTTACAGTTGCGATAACAAATACACTAAAGGTCATAAGTGTGTTGAGAAGAAATTATTCTACATAGAATGTGAAGAGGAGGAATAAAAGGAATAAGAAATATCAAAAGAGGAGGATATACATGAAGAATCAACCCTAGATAAAGAAGAAATGAATCCAACCATATCTTGTAATCCATTGGCAGGAATTACCACTCCACAAACTCTTAAGATGGAAGGACATATCAAGAAGAAAAATGTAATAGTGTTGATTGATTCCGATAGTACCCTTAATTTTATTCATTGTAAGATAGCAAAGGAATTAAATTGCTTCCTATATCCAGCACCAGAGTGTCAAGTGATGGTTGCAAATGGAGGAACCATAAATTCCTCTGGAAAGTGCCATAATATCAAGCCATTAATGGGAGAACATGTATTGAATAGTCTAATGATTTCCATTCCAATGGATGGTTCTGATGTTGTACTAGGAGTCGAATGGTTACAATCTTTGGGTATGATAACTTTTAATTTTCAAGAACTTTTCTTGAAACTTCTTTGGGAAGGAAAGGAAGTTGAATTAAGTGGTATCTCAGGAAAAACAGGAAACATAATCAACTCTAATAGCATGACAAAACTTCTAAATAAAGAATAATAAGGTGTAGTTCCACAATTAAGTTCTCTAGAGGTTCAAACATCAAAATCATCTATTTCTCTAGACCTCCAAAAAGTCTTCGACAATCATTCCAAGGTGTTTGAGACTCCAAAATGCCTCCCACCTATTCATGATCATGATCATGTTATTCATTTGATTCCAGGAAGTAGTCCTCCAAACATTAGGCCTTACAAATATCCCTATACCCAAAAGAGTGGAAATGAACGCATGGTTGTAGAAATGCTAGAGGCGGGTATAATTCAATCTAGTCAAAATTCTTTCTCTGCTCTAGTAATATTGGTGCACAAGAAAGATGGATCATGGCGCATGTGCCCAGATTATAGGGAGATCAACAAAATCACTATTAAAGATAAATTTCACATTGATGTCATTCATGAATTATTGGATGAATTACATGGAGAAATCTACTTAACCAAGTTGGATCTTCGTTCATGATATCATCAAATAATAATGAAGACTAAAGATGTTCCCAAAACAACATTTAGAACTCATGAAGGTCGTTATGAATTTTTGGTCATGCCTTTTGGCGTTACCAATACACCTTCTACATTTCAAGTTTTGATGAATTCCATTTTCAAACCCACCCTTAGAAAATTTGTGTTAGTATTTTTTGATGGCATACTAATCTACAACAAGTCATGGAAGGATCATGTTGACCATGTTGACAGGGTGCTCAAGCTATTAGAGGAGAAACAATTATATGCAAAAACATCCAAATGTTCCTTTAGATTACAAGAGGTGGAATATCTAGGTCATATTGTATCTCATGAGGGTATTAAGGTAGACCCCTAACAAAATTAAAGCCATTAAGGAATGGAAAAACCCCACATCCATAAAGCATCTACAAGGATTTCTCGAGTTGACAGGGTATTATCACAAGTTTGTTAAGAATTATGGGAGAATAACAGCACCTCTAACAACATTACTGAAGAAAGATGAATTTTCTTGGACTCCATAAGAAACTAAGGCCTTTGAGCATCTTAAAGAGGCAATGTGCCAAGCGCCATTCTGAGCTACACCAGACTTCACCAAAACCTTTATTGTGGAATGTGATGACTCAAGAAATGGAATTGGTGTTGTTTTAATGCAAGAAGGAAGACCCATTGCTTTTGAAAGTCATCCAATAAATGGAAAGTATTTACACAAAGCTATTTATGAGAAGGAAATGTTGGCAATACTACATGCACTTAAGAAATGGCAACCTTACCTAGTGGGAAGGAACTTCAAGGTAAAAACGGATCATGATAGCCTTAAATACGTTTTATAACAAAGATTATCTTTAGAGGAACAACAAAAATGGTTCACAAAGATGTTGGGTTATGACTTTGAAATTATCTACAAAAGAGAGAAGCAAAATTTTGTTGCAGATGCACTCTCAAGAAAGGATAAGGATGTGGAAGCATTTCTTTGTTCCATTTCTATTATCCAACCAGATTGGATAACCGAAGAGAGGGATGAATGGAAGAATGACGAAGAAGTGTGGGAACTCATTCAAAAGTTGCAGTAAGATCCTAGTACATCTGATACATTTAGCTGGAAAAAGGATGCATTGTGGTACAAAGATCGTTTATACCTTTGTAAGAATTCCCAACTCAAACAAAAGATTCTTCTAGAATTGCACACCTCTCCCTGAGGACGACACTCAAGATTTTTAAAAAGTTACCACAGGATTAAGAATGAATTTTTTTGGGATTTCCTTAAAGCTAATATTCAAAATTTTGTGCCAGAATGCTTGGTTTTCCAACAAAATAAATTTGAGACAATTAAGACCCCAGGTCTATTACAACCTTTATTTATTCCATGTCAATGTTGCGAGGAGGTTTCAATGTATTTTATCACAGGTTTACCCAAGTACGAAAGAAAGAGTGTCATCATGGTGGTAGTTGATAGACTTACCAAGTATGCACACTTTTGTGAATTATATCATCCATTTAAACCTAGTACAATTGCTATTGCATTTATGGAAACAATTCAAAAGCTACATGGAAACCCAAAGATTATTGTAAGCAACAGAGATCCTAATTTCACTGGAAATTATTGGACAAAATTATTTTCTTGTCTCGGTACTCAATTAGCTCAAAGATCATCTTATGATCCTAAATAAGATGGGAAAACTGAGATAGTAAACAAATGTTTGGAAAGATATATTTATTTCTTTATATCTGATAAACAAACACAATGGGTCAAATGGTTACCTCTGGCTGAATGGTGGTATAACACTTCCTTCCATATTGTAGCAAAAATGACCCCATTTATGGCACTTTATGGATATCGTCCACCATCCACCACATCATCTCTAAAATAAAATTATAAAGTTCAAGCAGTGGAAGATCACATAGAGAATCAACAACAAGCTCTCCAACTCTTAAAGGATAACCTCACTTTGGCATAGAATAGAATGAAACAACAGGTGGATCAACATCGCAGCGAAAGAAGTTTTAATGTAGGAAAATGGGTATTTTTATGGCTACAACCATACAAATAAATGTCCCTGAAGCAAGCTAAGAAGGATAATAAATTATCACCAAAGTATCATGGTCTTTACAAGCTGTTGCAATTTTTTTTTACTATGGCATACAAATTGGAGCTTCCTACATCTTCCAGAGTGCACCCATTTTTCCATGTTTCATGCTTGAATAAGGTTATAGGTGACAAGCTCCCAGTTCAAACAATATTGCCAAAACTTGACGAGGAAGGAAAAATCATATTGGAACTTGAAAAGTCATGGAAACAAGAACTCGACAATTATGAAATCAATCAATTTCAGAGTATCTCATCAAGTGGAATAACTTACGCATGGAAAATTCCACATGGGAGGATGAGAATTTTATATAAAATCATCCATAACTACTCAAGCATTGAGGAAAACACTTTTTTTGAAGGAGAGGGGCATGTTAGGTCCCTATAATACTAGTGTATTCCCTCATTGTTATTAGTGTAGCCCCCTTATTGTTATTTTTGTACCCCATAGAAGCCCACTATTCCCTCCTTGTTATTAGTGTAGCCCCCTTATTGTTATTGTTGTGCCCCATAGACGCCCACTATTGTTATTGTGGTGCCCTTACATTATTATTTTTATGTCGGATCTGATTATATTGTGACCACTTAGACTCCTATATATAGAAAGGAGGTTGTATCATTTGAATCATCTAAGAATTATTCATTTGTGTAATGTAAAGGAGGTTTCCTGCTCGAAGAGGCTTATTTCTAAGTCATTGATCTATCTTTTTTATCTTTTTGTGAGCTGGTTTATAAGATTTGAAGTTCGTCAATCTCAGTTTGTGTTGCACACTGTAGGAGTGGCTAGCCTTTGTACACTTGTTAAAACAGTACCAGGATGTGCTCACGTGGACATATGATGATCTAAAAACATATGACACATGAATAATCCAACATGTGATTCTAATCAAAGAAGGGGTCAAGCCATTTCAGTAGAAGCTGAGAAAAGTACATCATCACTTCAACCCCTTATACAAAAATAATTGAATACATTTTTGGATGCACAGATCATTTACAAAGTTTTTCATTCTACGTGGGTTTCTAACTGAGTTCCTGTATGTAAGAAGTCTGAGGAGATCCCCTTAAGTGTTGATTTCCAAAACTTGAATTGCGCCTCGGACAAAGAAAACTACCTCGTGTCATCAGTGGAACATATTTTACAAACAATATCTTGAGAAAAAAAAGTTTCCTTGCTCAATGGTTTTTTCAGATACAACCAGGTTCTGGTAGAGGAACCCGATAGACTAAAAGCTACCTTCCATACCAAATGGGGTATGTTCACCTATAGGATAATGCCATTTGGGCTCGTGAATGTAGGCGCAACCTTTCAGAGCACCATGGACATCTCCTTTCATGGACTTCTCAGACAAAGTGTAGGGGTTTACTTTGATGCTGTGACTGACTTTTCCAGAAAATGGTCAAACCACATAGGCCATCTCAAGAAGATACTTAAGCAATGTAGAAAATATGGGATATCCTTGAATCCTAAGAAAAACGTGTTTGTGGTGTCTGAGGGGAACCTCTTTGGGCACATCATTGTCAAAATGGGATCAAGGTTGATTCAGGCGATTACACAAATTCCTCACCCATCCAACAAGAAATCCATGCAATCCTTCTTGGGAAAGATAAAATTCCTTCAAAATTTCATCTCAGATTAGGCGTAGATAGTGAAACCTATGCAAGCTTTATCAAGAAAGATGCAATCTATAGTTGGGGTAAGAAGGAAAAGAATGCATTCACCCATATCAAGTAGGTATAGTAGATATGGCTACACTTTATGATGTAGACTTTAACAAGGATTTCTTGCTATACACCTTCACCTCCGACAATTCGCTTGTTGCAGTACTCACTCAGAAGAATGAGTTGAACGACGAATTTCCTATCTCGTTCATGAGTGGAAACATGTAGGGACTTGAGCTCAACCACCCCGTCACTCACAATAATCATATGCAATATACAAGGTGGTGAAACGCTTCAGATCCTACTTGTTGAAGAACCATTGCACAGTCTTTGTGCCACACCCAATAGTCTAATCACTGCTTGTACAACAAGAGATGGGTGAAAGACATGAAAATTGGATGACAGACTTGCAAGAGTATGGTCTTAACATCAAGCCATTTCACACTGTCAAGGGTCATGGTCTCTACAAACTTGCAACCAAACCAATCCATGCAAAGAAGGAAGAAGAAGAGCTCATTGGTTGGGAGCAATAAATCGAGATGTACGATGTAGAGTATGCACCACCCACTTCACACAGAAAATATTGGTACGAAAATTTGTGCTAGTACCTTAAGTATGGCACCATACCCTCTCACTTCTCCATGAGATAGAATAGGGCACTTCACCTCAAAGCATTACCTTATCTGTTGGTGCATGGAGTACTTTATGGAAAGCACATCAGCAAAATTTTGCGCAGGTGCCTGGAGGCACATGATTCAGATAAGGACTTGCATGATTTGCATGATGGACCAACCAGGGGCCACTTCGAGGGAAATACCACTGCACACGAGGTCATGTGAGCCGATTTCTACTAGCCCACTCTATTCAAGGATGCACATTCATAGGCACCCACCTGCAAAAGGCTACAACCTTCTCTTGTTCTCTAGATTCTACTAGAAGGGAGATACAACCCCCTAGCTCTTGTACTAGCAGATATGTTTACTAGTACATAGGCACCAGCCTATAGAAAACTCCAACCTTCACTTGTTTTCCAGCTGCTACTAGAAGGGAGATCCAACCCCCCAGCTCTTGTACTAGCCGATATGTTTACTAGTATGTAGGTGCTAGCCTACAAAAGGCTACGACCTTCTCTCTTCCTCCAGGGACCACGTTTCATAAATTTTTAGACTGGATACTCTTGGTAAACAACAACACAACATGAAGGCCACGTGTCATCCAAATTTCATATTGGACCCATCAGCAACATTGAAGCTCAAAATCAATCACTACTGCAATAAAACCAATCAATGAAAACCCATCATGACTAAAGCAAATCACAATCAATCAATCTCGGCATTTAGAACACTATCACTAGAACACAGAGAAGAACCCAGAATTCTACATCAACAACCATAACCAACTGCAACTTCAAACATCATATTTCATAATGTATACGCTACTTTGAAGTACCAAACTAACGTGTATATGTTCCTTCACCAAGGAAAAATAGTGTATAGATATGCAAATAATAACTTAAAACTTCACAGCTATTCCAGACATCAGTCATAACCAGATCATAACATTTACAAAATAAAACATGTGTTAGCAATCAAATCTAGCCCAACCAATATTAGATCATTCAATGGCAAGTCATTTCAGGTCTCATGATCCTGATCCAACATTGAATTCAAGGTGCATAAAATATTTCAGATCATATCATAATCATAGCCCCTACAACATAAAATATACTTCAGATAGAAGTATTTTTGAGAAACCCTTACACTTGCACACTTGGCCCTTTGATCTTCTCCTCCTTATATATTTTTTGGCCTTTCTCAATACCTCAAACCAAAACCTCGAACCAATACTTTAGACCAAACCCTTAGACCAAAACCTCTGGCCAATACCTCGGACCAAAAACCTCGGACCAATACCTTAGAACAAATCCTCGGACCAAAACCTCAGACCAATACCTTGGACCAAAACCTTGATTTTCCATCTCATACATGTTTTTCCTTCTATGAAAGTGTGTGCATATGTATACACTCCTTTTGTTCAGTTAACCCGCATGTGTACGCTGCTTGGACAAAGTGAACCAACGTATACTTCTTAAACCATTCTCTTTCTTCAATCTAGAGAATTTGATCTGTAATCCTTGTTAACCTGTTGCACTATGAACTTCTATCATTCATCATATATGTGAGTTGCCATCAAGGACAACACCTGTATCATAATGCCAACAATATCCCCCTTTGGACTTGATGGAAACCATATTGGTGTTTATTATGTCAAGCTATAGAACCTGATAGATATATTAAATAACACCAGGATACTCTCCCCCTTTGACATCAAGGGAAAAGGGCAGACCGAGATATTCTCCCCCTTTGAGATACACTATGTTGTTCATGCCCTCCCTGAGTACATGCATAGATATGTTTCAAAATAATAACATGACTCTATAACTCCACTAAGTGAGTATGACCTCCCTAAGACAGTTGACACATACATACATTAATCACCCAACCAAGTGGGGATACACCAAATTTGACTCATCCACCCAACAAGTGGGGATATACCAAATGTTAATACATGACTGAAATAGCATTTATTACATCATCCTTCCCATCCATAGTGGGGTTACAAATTAGGTCTTTACATGACCTTTACATCAAATTATATAGATGACATTTATAACAAGGACCATCGATCTAAACAAGACCATGATAGTCATCAGAAACTATCATGCACCATATATGATATGTACAATAAGCATTTGTCAGCAGCATCAAGATCAACAACTTATATATGTCCATCATCAAAAGAGTCATCTGAATCAAAGAAACTATGTGAAGCAAGCAGTATAAGTATCATCATGTATAATGCCAACAATGCATTATTAGTAGCATATGCTCCCCCTGAACATGTACCATCTGTTCACTATCAGATCTAATCATTGCATTTGTCAGCAAGAATCATCAAGGCATTATCATCAACCAGTTATTCATCAAGTTATTAACAACTTATGAGGACAAAAATCACTTCTACATATCATCTGTTGAATATAATCATCATTAATCAAAACATAACAGATAATTGATAATTGGTTGAACCATATTAGATCCCTTTTCCTGAGTCTGTCCCACTGCCTGTTCCTCAAAACACCATATACGGGACTGTGTAACTTCTAACTCGTGCATGTACGTGACTTGTCTTCATAATAACCGCGTATGAGAATTGGAATACTGAAGTTTTACACTTTCAGCTCCCCCTAGGTTTGTTATGTCTGTATACTGAGCTATGCCACATATTTCTGACAACAATTCCGTTTTCTTCTTTTGGTATGGTGGCCGAAATTTTCTCCTGCATTCCTTTGCTATATGTCCAAATGTGTTACACGCATAACATCTTACATGTTCCATATTCCTTCAATCGCAATCAATAGCTTTGTGACCAAACATATTGAAAACAAAACAATATCCCTAAAGTACTTGGAAACTGATGATCTTTCTGTATGACGATCTTGAACCATTCTACTTAAGCATTTGGCTGCAACATGTCCAAAATTATGACATATAAAACATTTGACATTATTTCTCAGAGGAAAGAAATGATTATCCCTTCCACAGTTAGGAGGAAATGATTTTATTTGAAGTCTTTCTTTCCTTGGTTGTTGATGGGGTTGACCTCTTATCTCCTTGTTGAGAATTTCAGATTTTGCATTAAAGTTCCTTACCTCATCTTGTGATCTAGATTCACCTTCAATAGTTTCATGAAAACCAAGATGAATCTTTATAAGAGGAGAATGCTGAAATTTGATAATTTCATCTAACGTTTCTGATCCTTTAGAAAATCTAAGATTCATAGTTTTTTTTTCTCAAGTTCTTTTCTTAGACTTACTACTTCACATTCTAACACTTGATTGTGCTTGTCGTTTTTAGTGATTTGATGTGTCACTGTGTCTATGATTGTATCCTTTTTTGCCAAAAAGATTTTGAGTTGAGTGATTTCTTTAAGGAAATCTTCCTTTTCTAGGGTACCATTTTCATATGCCATGAATAGTTTAAGTTCTTGATCATCTTCATCACTATTAGACATGCCATCACTATATTCATGAGTATAATAACTTCTATTACCTTTTGTAGAAATATTTCCTTTGCATGAGGGTATTTAGCAGCATAATGACCAACTCTTCCACAAGAAAAACATTTGAAGGGAAGCTTACCTCTGAATCTTCTGGAATCCCACTGAAGTTTCTTCACAAAGTTTACCTCTTCTTCTTCTGATATATATCTTGATTCTTTGAGATCTTCCTTTTCTTTTCCTTTCGTAGAAGCTTTGAAAGCGGCTTCTATGGTGTCTGATGGACCTCCTTTCCTCATTTCAAAGGAAGTTGAAATTCCATGAAGTTGAACAATAGTAACATATTGTATATCTTACTTTTCTTCAATGCCGAATACTTTTGACTCAAATTTAGAAGACAAAGATCTCTAAAATTTCTCAACTATAGTAGCCTCCTTTATTTCTTCACCCAGATTTCTCATATGATTTACAATCCCATCTACTCACATGAAATAACTATAAATACTTTCATCACTATGCATCTTGAGAGTTTCATACTGGATTATGAGAGTTTGGAGTTTATCACTTTTTACCCGGGAGTCTCCTTCATAGCTCTGAATGATTCTGTCCCATATTTCCTTGGTTGTGTTGAACTGCATGACTTTGATGAATTCTGATTATGATAGACTTCCCAATAAAGTGTTAACGACTTTGGAATTGATTTCATATGATATCTTTTCTGCTGGATCCATGGGGACTGCCACTGGATATTAGTATCCCCTTTCCACAATTGCCCAAACATCAGCTCCAAGTGACTGAAGAATAAGCTCTAGTTCAGGTTTTCCAATATATCGAGTTGTTCTCATTGAACACTAGTGGTCTGATTGATCCCATGCCTTTGTGATTGTTCATCTTGAAAGATCTCCCTTCATGTGATCAAGCTTCTTCTGAAGGACCTGCTCTGATACCAATTTTTGGAAATAATACTAAAAGGGGGGGTTAATCAGTATTATCAACTTAATAACTTTCTTTCATACTCATATATTTATATACTCTACTTCAAAGAAGGGAACTTGCGTGTGCACACAACTGTTCTAAAGGCAACCAGCATATATCTGGTGGACTTATGATTTGATTAATTCATCATCTGTTGATATTTAATCAGTGCATCAGTACTCAATTAACGTTTAAACAGTAACAATGTGTAGTAATAATAGAATAAGCAATCACACATAAGAAACACACATGAACACCAAGATTTAAGGTGGAAATCCAATGCGGGAGAAAAACCACCTGCTGTTGTCGTCTATGTCTTCTTTTAATATAACAAAAACCTATTTACAATATTGTACTGGTGCATACTCATACCAGTATGCAGGCACCCACTTACAGAAGGCTACAATCTTCTCTCGTTCTCCAGCTTCTACTGGAAGGGAGATACAACCCCTTAGCTCTTGTACTAGCCGATATGTTTAGTAGTACGTAGGTGTTGGCCTACAGAAGGCTCCAACCTTCACTCATTTTCCAATTTCTATCGAAAGGGATCTCCAACCCCCTAGCTATTGTACTAACCAATATGTTTACTAGTATGTAGGCACTAGAATACAGAAGGCTACAACCTTCTCTCTTCCTCCAGGGACCACGTTTCATAAATTTTCATACTAGATACTCCTGGTACACAACAACACAATATGAATGCCATGTTTCATCCAATTTTCATACTGGACCCATTAGCAACATTGAAGCCCAAAATCAATCACTATTTCAATACAACCAATCATTGAAAACCCATCATCACGGAAGCAAATCACAATCAATCAATCTGAACATTCAAAACATTGTCACGAGAACAAATTCACCTGAACACAAAGCAGAACTCAAAACTCTGCATCAACAACTAGAACCAACTGGAACTTCAAATATCATAGTTCACAATCTATACACTACTTTGATGTTAGGTCCCTATAATACTAGTGTAACCCCTTACTGTTATTAGTACAACATGATTATTATATTGTTGTGCCTATGTAGTCCCCATATTGTTATTATTGTGCCCCATAGAAGCCCACTATTGTTATTATTGTTCCCTTACATTATTATTGTTATGTCGAATTTGATTATATTATGACCCCTTAGAATCCTATATATAGAAAGGAAGTCTTTTCATTTGTATCATCCAAGAATTGTTCATTTGTGTAATGTAATGGAGGTTTCCCCCTTGAAGAGGCTTATTTATAAGGTGTTGTTCTATCTTTTCTATCTTTTTGTGAGCTAGTTTCATAACATTTGGTACCAGAGCTTTGGATTCTAGGGTTTCACTACTCCAAATAGGTCATCGTGGAATTTTCACTATAAATATTTTTCTACATCATTTCAGAAGCTAAATAAAAAACCCATTTCAGATGAAAGCTCGCTAAACTTTGGCTCTAAATTCCAGATCTTGTTTCACTATATTTTTAGATATATGATCTGAGGAAGTTAGGGTTTTTGCAGACTCCCGAATTTCATTTTAAATAGGTGACCTTGGGAAAATCATCATAACTTTCTCTCTGAGCATCAGATTGAAATTTTGTAAGAAGTTACATAAAGAGGATGGACTCTAGTTTTTTGTGTATATTTTTCAGATCTGAAGGTCAAAATAGTGATACGTGGAACTTCATACAATTTCCTCCTTCAAAAAAGTATATAATCAGGTCATCTTGGGAGATTATGCAGAACTCTTTCTTGGAGAATCCAATTTTGATAAGACTAGTGGAATTGGAAAGAGGACGTAGAGGGCTACTACAAGTTGTGATTTTAGAACTTAAAGATTCGAAAGTACATAGTTACATTTGTTTGAAGATCCAGCTCGTAAAATCAAGAAAAAGCGAGATAAGGAAGTTTGAAGGCAAGGATCCGGTAAATTGGATACTACAGATGGAGAAATATTTTGATCTACATGGTGTACCACTGTTACAAAAGGTATGTATTGCATCTTCATATTTAGAACCGGATCAATTTTATGGTATAAACGACTTTGTTATCATAAATCACTTGTTACATGATCAATTTTCACAGAGGAAATGATAGCACATTATGAGGATACAAAGAGAAACACCTTCTTTAGCCAATCCATAAATGTCAAACAAAAGGGTTCAATGGAAGAGCACATTGAGGACTTTCAAAAATTGAATATAAGGGTAAATGATATTGTAGAGAAGCAAAATATAAATAATTTTATCTATGCCATGAGAGCTGATATCGATGGTATGAATGCATATTGGAAGAAAGACATGGAAGGTTTGAAGAAAGGTGGGACAAATATGCTACAATAAAGGCCTCCTAATGATGAAAAGGATCAAGAAACATCAAAAGAAGAGGATATACATAGGGAACCAACCCGAGAGAAAGAACAAATGAATCCGACCATATCTTGTACTACAATGGCTAGAATTACCACTCCTCAAACTATCAAGATAGAAGGACATATCACGAAGAAAAAGGTTCAAGAAGTGAAAGATCACATCGAGAAAGAAGAAATGAATCCAACCATATATTGTAATTCATTGGCCGGAATTACCACTCCTCAAACTATCAGGATAGAAGGACATATCAAGAAGAAAAATGTTCAAGAAGTGAAAGGTTACATCGAGCATCAAGAAATTAATCTGACCATATCTTGTAATGCATTGGAAGAAATTACCACTCCCAAAACTCTCAAGATAGAAGGACATATCAATAACAAAAATATTCAAGGAGTAAAAGATCACATCAAGCATCAACAACAAGTTCTCCAACTTTTAAAGGATAACGCCACTTTGGTGTAGAATCATAAGAAACAATAGGGAAATCAGCATCGCAGTGAAAGAAGTTTTGATGTAGGTGATTGGGTACTTTTACGACTACATCTCAAGCAAGCTATATATGAGAAGGAAAGGTTTGAAATACTACATGCACTTAAGAAATGGCAACCTTACCTAATGGGAAGACAGTTCAAGGTGAAAATGGATCATGATAGTCTTAAATACTTTTTAGAACAAAGATTATCTTTAGAATAACAGAAAAATTGGGTCACAAATATGTTGGGTTATGACTTTGAAATCATCTACAAAAAAAAGGAAGGAAAATGTTGTTGCAGATGCACTCTCAATAAAGGATGAGGATGTGGTAGTAGTGTTTTGTGCTATTTCTATTATCCAACTAGATTGGATAAACAAAGAAAGGGATGAATGGAAAAAGGACGAAGAAGTATGGCCACTCATTCAAAAGTTGCAGAAGATCCTAGTTCAAGCAATATTTCCAGAACTTGACGAGGAAGGAAAAATCATATTGGAACTTACAGCAGTCACAGAAACAAGAGCTTGATAGCTACGAAATTGATCAATTTCAGAATATCTCATTAAGTGGAAGAACTTACCCGCTGAAGATTCCACATGGGAGGACAAGAATTTTATACAGGAGCATCAAGAACTACTCAAGTGTTGAGGACAACACTTTTTGAAGGAGTGGGGCATATTAGGTCCCTATATTACTAGTGTAACCCCTTATTGTTATTAGTACAACCCCCTTATTAT
Organism: Pinus taeda; assembly: GCA_000404065.3. Taxonomy (NCBI): domain Eukaryota; kingdom Viridiplantae; phylum Streptophyta; class Pinopsida; order Pinales; family Pinaceae; genus Pinus; species Pinus taeda. Next base: position 79,908 of record APFE030636008.1, read on the forward strand.
ATTGTTGTGCCCATGTAGTCCCCATATTGTTATTATTGTGCCCCATAGAAGCCCACTCTTGTTATTATTGTTCCCTTACATTATTATTGTTATGTCGGCTCTAATTATATTATGACCCCTTAGACTCCTATATGTAGAAAGGAAGTATTTTTATTTGTATCATCCAAGAATTGCTCATTTGTGTAATGTAAAGGAGATTGCCCCCTCGAAGAGGCTTATTTCTAAGGCATTGATATATCTTTTCTATCCTTTTGTGAGCTGGTTTCATAACATTCGAAGTACCAAACCAACGTGTATATGGGCCTTCACGAAGGCGAACTAACGTATAGATCTGCAAATACTAACTTAAAACTTCCCAACTATTCTAGACTTCAGCCATACCCAGATCATAACATTTACAGAATGAAACATGCGCTAATAATCATATCTAGCCCAAACAATATCGGATCATTCAATGGAAAGTCATTTCAGGTCTCATGATCCTGATCCAACATTGAATTCAAGGTGCACAAAATATTTCAGACCATATCATAATCATAGCCCCTGCAACATAAAATATAATTCAAATAGAAGTATTCGTGAGAAACCCTTACACTTGCACACTTGGCCCTTTGATCTTATCCTCCTTATATTATTTTTGGCCTTTCTCAATACCTCAGACCAAAACCTCAGACAGATACCTTGAACTAAAAACCTTGGACCAATACCTTAGAACAAAACCTCTGATGAAAACCTTGGATGAATACCTCGGACCAAAAGCTTTATTTTCCATCCCATACGTGCTTTTCCTTCTGTGAAGTGTGTGCATACGTATATGCTCCTTTTGTTCTATTAACCCGCGTGTGTACGCTGCTTGAAGAAAGTGAGCCAACATATACTTCTTAAATCATTCTCTTTCTTCAATCTCTAGAATATGATATATAATCCTTGTTAACTTGTTGCACTGTGAACTGTTATCATTCATCATATATGTGATTTGCCACCAAGGAAAACACCTGTATCATAATGCCAATAGCGCATTGATAGGGAATAACTCACATATGAATAAGTGTTGATAACCTATGAATATTGATACATGGCGTATCAATATTTCCGCAATGAACGTCGATATGTTGTAACAACAATTATTAGCAAACCCTATAAGAAACAATGATAACTGAAAACATATGGATATTATGATAATGAGCATAACCCGACATTGCTACGGTAATATGAGCATAACCCGCCCATAATGGTTACGGTAATTCTATCGTATATGCATTACAGAAACATAGAAGGATTAAGTTACTGACTATTACACAAACATAGCGCAGCGGCTAAAATATTCACAAAGAGAAGTAATTGTGAAAATTTGCTTGGTCTTCGTGAAACAAATGGGAAAGAAAACAAGAAAATACAAATTATTCTGATAGAATTTCAGCAGTGATGGTCATTAAAGTCAAATATAATATATATGGTGTGAAATACATGTCAATAGCACTTTCTATGTGGCTACAAATAATACACATACCAGGCAAGATATTCATTCATTAATAGAACAAGTTTTGAAAGCGTATCAACCCAAATTGGACCACTGGCACCCTGTTTGAATGCCAATAACATCTCGCACATGCTGCTGCTCTCTATGTCTGACATGACTATCCTGTCACATAATTAGCTGAAAACAACTTAGAATTCTCTGAAACGTTCAAATCAACACCATAAAGATCACCACTGAATTAGTAAATACGCTGAAAAATTAAACAATCACCTATGTAACTACACTTTGAATTCATTGGCCACATGCATATCAAAATGTCAAATCATCCTTTTGTTGCTCCTTCTCTCCAAAGAATCAACCCACTCTTTCTAATTATGGCCTGAGTTCTTTCCTATCAAGAAAACGAATTATCTCATTCATTCATTCATTCTGTTGACCAAACTTGGGGACTCGATTAGTGCTCGATCGTTCCAGTTGGGCAAACAGTAGGGAGGGAGAGTTACATCAATATAGGTGAGTGAATAAGCTCCAATCTAAGGGTATAGCTATTATTTTATATAACGTTGATGATATGGAGTTAGAGATTTTATATATATAATGTTTTATTATACTATAGAATTAGGTAAATTTTTTATTTCCTATTTTTATATTAAATAATAATAAATAAATAAACAAAAATAATAATAAACCAAATGTATTAAATAATCCTATCTAAATACTATATACAATGTCATATTAATGTTATATATACATAGAAAAATAATAATAAACAAAATGTATTAAATAATTCTATATAGATATTATATGCAATGTCATATTAATGTTATATATACCAAAAAAAATGGGATTCATTAATTAATTAATCAAATCAACTATTAAGACTAATATGGTAGAGATCCTACGAAATAGCATTTTTCAACTCTCATGGGCTAGGTTTAGGGTTTACATGCATTACAATGCTATAACCTTTGCACATTTTCCACAGTCGACTTTAATATTTCACTAGGACATCGTTTTTAGCTTGATTATGATCAACTTATGGCCTCCTTGTCTTGGGGAGAGGGTGTCCCCCCCCCCCCTTCCCCCCCTTATAACAATGTAGTCCCAGGAGATTATAAGTCTAGGAAGAAGGTGACACAAACAATGCCTCATCAATCCCCCCACCCCTTTGAAAATTCATCTCAAGTAGGTCCAAAACATGCCCCAATATTAGGCACTACATGGAAAAACATTAGACCAAGCCATTTTGTTCCAAAATTCATTCAAAACCCCATATATGAGGTCAAGTCAGCTTAGAGCACATAGAAATCATGCACTACCACACTTTAATCTGCAAATTTATTGATCCTTGGCCACCGAAATGAGATCTAGCAGCATGGATCTAGGCTAAATGTTAGCCAAAAGTGCATGTTGATTTGCAAATTGGAGCTAGAGGTTTTCATACAAATATCTTCTCTAATTTAGAGGATCGCTCAAGGGTCTTTCAGAATGGCACTTTTTTCTTAACAATTCCAGTCTCTTCATTTGGTTCTAGAAGCCTCGCTTTAACCTGGACAATAAATGATTTTGCCTTAGCAAAGCAAGATTCACGTAACAAGATTTGAAAATTGAACCTGTAGCAGAGCTATATCCACTGCAACATGATCATTAGTCACCTAAGGAATCATTGTGACAACAACCCAAGTCAATCCAAGACACTTCTACAAAGAAAAGGAAGAACATCGATAACACAGTGGAAGATATAAATGATACAGAGCCTAAAATGCATGATGCAAAGACAATGTTGGAAGAAATCATAATGGAGACAAGTTCTCATGTAAGCATAGAAGGCTTGGATGAAATGGAAGTAGAGGAGAAAACCTTCTTTGAGATACCTAAGCAACTACAATGCCAAGGACCCAATTATGTTTTCGACGAGCCAATGGCTCTTCTCGAACAATCATCTATTAGAATTCACTTCACTCTTTTGGAGACAATGTCGACTCCAAAAACTCCTCATCAGTGTTCTCTTTCTTTAGATTGGAGAGACCCCCTCAAACCAATCAAGACGAGAGAGGAAAACTTCACAAGATTTAATATGATAGGTAGGAAATATTCTGGCCAATATACGTAATATTACTTCACTTTCAAGTGTGTTTCGCCCCATCCCTCCTTCTCAATGAAAGTGATTTTGTGGAACATAAGGGATCTCAATAGCTACAGAAAATAGAGACTCCTTAAAGAAAATATTAAAAAGGATAAACCTAGCATTATAATCTTGAAGGAAGTAAAGGTTAGTGGAGCCAACATGGAGGCTCTACTGGAGTAATGCTAAAAAGGTGTGCGTTGATGTCTCTTGTTTCTTAGAGAACAATGGGGGGTCTATCAATCCTACTAAATCCCCTGGAACTAACTTTTCATGACTAGTTGACATCCCCTAGGATCTTTTCTAGAAAATTTCAACCAATATGATTGAAGGAGAGGGGTTTCTTAATGGAAGTATATGGGTTGCACCTACCAGAGGATAAAATTTATTTTCTCCACAAGCTTGTTCATCTCCAACAATTGCATTTGAATGAAAAATTCATTGTTGGAGGGGACTTCAAAGATGATAACCTCCCTAGAGGAAAAAAAAGGGGGGGAGTTCATAAATTAAACATTGAAGCACAATCCTTCAAAGATGCAATTAGTCACATGCAATTAGCTGAGATGGAAACAGTAAATGGAATGCATAATTGGACAAATCCAAAGGAGTTAGGCCCAAGATAACATGTATTATGGACATATTTCTTATCTTAGAATCATTATTTGAAAATACCTCCTTCTGGAAGCTTCCATCATTCCTAGTGTGGGCTCATACCACTAGCTAATAGTGCTAGAATTGGACCTCAAAAAATGACCATTCATATTTATGAGTTTTTGGTTAATAGATCCAACCTTCCTTGAGAAATCCAAGCAGTGGTGGCAAGACATTGATAATCCAAGCTTTTCCACCATGTTCAACTTTGAACATAAGTTAAAAACTCTAAAAGTTTCAATTAAAAAGTGGAATCGTGAATAATTTTGAAGCATATTCGAGGACAAATAAAATATAGAAACTGAGATGGAATGCATCCAACAAAAAAATGATGCTTGAAGATCTATCAAAGAAGGCACAAAATGTTCTTAAGAAACTAGAAGAAAAATGGAAGAAGGGGCAAAATTTCTGTAGTAAAATATATAGGATCTCATGGTTCAAGAAAGGGGATAAGAACACTTGGTTTTTTGAAAAATCAATGCTAACACACAAGAATCATAACAATGTCTTCTCAATTACTAGTCATAATGGTTAGCAGCTCTCTTATCACATGGATATTGAAAATGGACCTACTTCATTCTATGAGAATCACCTTAAAGAGCCTATCCCTAACATATTACAAGACATGGGGAAAATAATCTCTCGGATTTAGATATTATCACTAAATACCAAAATGTATCTTTGATTAAGGAAATTGCCTTGAGGGGGGTTGAGAAAGTAGTGATGAGCCTCCCAAAAAATAACTCCACTGGACCAGATGCCTTCACCTCATATAATTTTCAGGTAGGTTGGGAATTCTTGGGTGAGGAGATAGTAGCTTTAGTGGAGGAATCATGAAGAAGGTGCTCTATCCTCCCTACTCTAAATGCCACTTTCCTCACTCTTTCTTCAAAATCAGCATAAGTAGACTCAAGTAGCTTCAAACCTATCACACTTTGCAACGTGGTGTACAAATTCCTTTTGAAGATCATTCTCAATAGATTCAAACCCTTGTTGCCTTTGCTAATCTCAAAGGAGAAGTTGGGATACATTGAGGGTTGGAAAATCCTAGATGGGATCATAGTAGCACATCAACTTATACACACTATGAATTTTTTTAGAAAATGAGGTACGGTAATCTAATTGGATTTCTCAAAAGCATTTGATGAATTGAATTGGGCTTATCTTTTCCAGATTTTGGAAGCCTTTGTTTTATTTGATGATGGGGCTGGCTCCCCCTCCTCCACCTTTAGTGCCTCTTGAGGTATTTTCCAAGGTGACCCATTCTCCCCTTTTATTTTTTTCCTAGTTATTGAAGGCCACAAGCATTATCTAAGACTTTCTATGTTCACTGGTGTGCTATGGGGAATTTGTCTCAACAACTAGTTGGCACCAATAACTAAGCAATAGTTTTTGGATGACACCATGTTGATGTTCAAACCCTCAATTGAAGAATATTTGGCCTTCAAGCAAATTTTGAATGAATTTATGCTATCCTCTCGTACTAAAATAAACCCCAACAAATCCCAAATCTTATTCTTCAATACCCATCCTACCATTCAAGCCCATCTCACCCATCTCTCGGTTTTCTCCTGAGCCTCTCTCTCAATTGTTTATTTGGGAGTCCGCATAAAAGAAAATTCTTTGAAAGCCATTCACTCAAGAGATATTTTGAATAGAAGTTCCTCCAAATTAAACAATCGGACCTTTAGAGCCTTACATTTTCTAGGAAGATAGTTCTCCTCAAATGGTAGGTTTAGTCTCTCCCAATATACAAAATTTTGGTCCCAATTATAGCGAAAGACACCTTGAGCTCAATGTGTAACTTGATGTGCTCTTTTATTACAGGAGCGACCTGGGAACATAAGTGGGCACTTATGGATTCGAGTTTTCTCTATCTTGCATTCACTGTTAGGTTAAATGGTTGTAATTAATTTATCTAATATATTATTTTTATTATTATTTTATTTAAATAGTTCTCATAATTAATGTTGTATAAATTGTATTAAATAATGCTATATAAATATTACAATTATTGTTAGGTACAATGCTATAATTAATGTTACATATACAAAGAAAAGAAGCAGGATTTATTAAGTAATTAAATCAACTGGTAAGAGTCAAGACTAATACGGTGGAGATCCCATGAAATAATTCTCTGAAGCATTGATGAGCTAGGCTTAGGGTTTACATGCATTATAACCCTAATACATTTCCAACACTAACTCTAATCTTTTGTCAGGACTTAATTTTTAGCTTGATTTTGATCAATCTATGTCCTCCTCATCTGGGGGAGGAGGTGCAGCCCCCACCTGCCACAATGTAGTCTCCGAAGACACAAATTCTAGGAAGAAGGTGGAAACTGGAGCACCTCATCAATCCCCCACTGGGAAATTCATCAAAGGAGGTCAAAAATATGCCCTATTCTTGGGTGTTGTATGGAAAAACAATAGATCAAGGTGTTTTATTCCAAAATTCCTTCTCAACCATAGATACAAGGTCAAGTAAGATAAAATCTTGGAGCACATAGAATATGTGCAATACCACGCTTTAATATGAAATATTATTGGTGATTGACCACCAAATCGAGATCTCGTAGCATGGATCAAGGATAAATGGTGACGAAAAGTGCATGTTGATTTATAGATTGGAGCCAAAGGTTTTCCTATGATGATCTTCACTAATTTAGAGGATTGTTAAAGGGTATTTGTGAATGGCCCTTATCTTCTTAACAATTCCAGTGTCTTCATCTAGTTTTGGATGCCTTGTTTCAACCCAGACAAAGAAACGTTTTCGGTTTCTCATGTATGTGTAATATTGTACTCTATACCAATTAAGTATTGGTGAGAAGATATCTTGGTGGGAATTAGAAATACCATTGGAAACTATGTATAAGCCTAAAAAATAACCAGATCCAAGAGGCGAATTGCATATTCTATGATATGTGTGTACATGACTTTCTTGGAGCTAATGTTGGAATCCATAGTTATCTTCCCCCATGATGAGGTTATAATCCAACCCATTGATTATGATAATATCCCTTTTTGTTGTAAAAGGTGCCATGAACATGACTACCTATAAAGAAATTACCCCCTCACCAATCCCCCCCAACTTGAAGAAGATAGTCATAAGAACTAATTCAAAAGGTTTCAATAATCAGCGAGCAGGAGGAGGAATCTTAGGCCCCAAAACCCTAACCCAAAGGATCCCCTTTAGTCCAAAAATGAAATTGATGCAGTAGTAGACCAAGATCCACTACAGTAGGATTAGAAGTCACATTGAGGAATCCTTGGGACAACAAACCAAGCCCATGCAAGACACTTCTACAAGGAAAAGGAAAATCCCTAATAACACAGTGAAAGAAACAATGGATATGGAGATTGAAATGCATGATGCATAGACAATGTTGGAAGAAATAACAATGGAGACAAGCTCTCAAGTAAGAATAGAATATTTGGATGAAATGCAAATAGTGGAGAAAATCCTCTTCGAGATACTAGAGTTGTTGCAGAGCCAATGACCCATTTCAATTTCTAAGGTACAAATGACTATGCTTGAACAATCATATCTGTAGCGCACCCTCTTACTAATTAAGTCTAAGGAGGTCGATACTAGGTTGACCCAACTACCAATGTGTAGTTATTAGAACAAGGTCTATTTTTTTTGTTCTTCTCTATTCGGATTTTGGGGTCAAAATTTATGTCATCTTGGGGTTTCCATATTCATTTTTTAAGGTTTCTTAATCATGCCTCATGGTATCCACATGGACCCCATGTGGTTCCATGTGGCATATTACCTTGGGGCATGTCCATTGGCGTAATTCCACTCATGCCTAGGGAAACTCAACCTTATGACCTTCAGGGAGGCTCCATCAAAATTAGAGGAAGGGAGGTATCATCTCGTGTGAGGGCACTTGAGTCTTTGTGCTTAGTATTTTTGTTGAAATAATCACTATAATATAATCCCTTAGCTAATATATGGTGTCATTATAGTGTATCCACAATGCCATGCAACTCTCTATGGTTGGATACTTTATCATCAGTTCAATGAATGTCTTTGCTGGGATGGGGTCCCTTGGGTTAGTTTCGGGGTTAAAAACCCAAGTTTTCATAAAAAGATGTAAAGTCTCCATAAATTGTGGATGCAGAGCACGTAGATAGTTAGAAGTAAAAAATGGGTTTTATCCCCTTGGTTATGTAAAATTGAGTCGGTTTTGAGATCCACCCATGGTTCACGGACCATGGGATTGTATGTAAAAAGCTATAAATATGTGTGTCTTAGAGAGTCTAAGGCAGAGATAGAAATGGATGATTATGATTAAGTCAGAGAAAAAGGGCAAGTAACAGTGGATAGGTAGAAGGGAAAAGGCTCCACAACTGAGTGCGTGGAGGCCTAGAGTAAAGTCCGCAGCTAAGTGCGCGGACCCCTGTAGCTGAGTGCGCATGGAAGTGTTGAGTCTATAACCTGATATAGAAGATTAATAACGAAGACTGTTGAAGAAATTCATGTGTTTATCTGTTTACTTCTGTTATTTATGTTTGCGATATATGCTATGATGAAATAATGATGTATTGGTGTGCGACTCTACCGTATCAGTCTTGCTAACTATATGCAATACATGTTAAGTATTTACACGAAGATTATGATACATTTTGTCATGTTTATTGAATACTTAAGTAGATCTCTATGAACTCAGATCTAGGGTTTCTTTATCGTGCACATAAGTGGATGATTCATTTGTTAAGGGTCTGCAAAACTCTATTGTCGACCTTCGCGAAGGTCTAAAGGCCGTTTAAGTGAAGTTACAGTACCAAGCCTTAGGGGCTTATAGATCTATGTGAAGGAAGATCTAGGGAAATAAAAGACATCACACTGATCTCTGGATGCTAAAAATTGGTTCCGGCATCCCCTCATATTGCTTCGGGTGAAACTTCACCTTGCGCTACATAGGTTGATGCTGAAAGGGCCATTGGTGTAGGGTTTTGTTTGGTGAAATTAACTCTGAACCTGGGTCAGGACCCACTAATCCAACAAATGGTTATGTTGCTGGGACCGGGATCTGCATAAGGAGATGTGTGATGTCACATCACTGGAATCCTACCAAGAAGGAAATTGAGAAGTGGTTGGATAGGAAGGTTCACGAGTTCATGGCGTAAGAGAATAGAAATGTGTTCTTGTCAAAGGAGTAGTGGTTGGACAGATATTTGTACACAAAAATACATGAAATTTTCTTCTACACCTTCCTAATCGAACTATACGAGTGGATATCTAAGTTGGTAGACGGCCAAGGAAGGTGGAGGCTTGACGGTCCAATAGTGTGGACTCTAAAGCTTGTGCAAAGGTTGGAAGCTTCTGAAGACAAGATTGTGTGTGTTGTTGACCACTGGTTCAGCCGAATTATAGGCAGATTTGTTACAGAGTTCGCGATTGATACCTCAATTAGCTATAACGAAGCAAAGTGACACTTCTTCAAGGGGCCACAAGGTAAGTATATGAGATCTTTGAATACCTGGATTAAGATTCTCTTATTTGAGAAATGGGCTATGTCATTTCCTTAATGTTCGAATCTACACGAAGTGGACAAATCTTTAGAAATCGAGAAAAAGCAGGCCTTGAATATAGCCCATTGATTGGACCTCCATCGAGCGATGACGAGGGAATGGGATAAGCCTCATTGTAGAGTGCAATCTAGTTGATAAGATAGATTTTTCTGTGGATACATCATCCATCCACTCCACCTCCACATTCACCTCCACAGCATACACCTTCACCCACACCACCACCACCACCACTGCTGTTCAACATGTCGAACTTAATAAAGTTGCTGATTTTCAAGGGTATAGGGAGCGAAGATATAGATCAGTTCTAGTTTGTTGAGAATTTTGCATGGAGAACGCAACAGATCACTGATGAAAACATAAAGAAGGGGTACTTAGTTATTGCTCTGTAGGATCGCACGCTGACATGGTATATTAAGTACTGTGCTGATCATCCTTTAGCAACGCTAGTAGATATTAAGGATGCTTCAAACAAGAGTTTAGTAATCCTAAGTCTAACTCATATTCAATCATTGGATTTAAGGAAATCACTATGAGGGATGGTGAGACGCCTTGGGAGTTAGATCAAAGGCTAAAATGTGTGATCCGTGAAGCTAATATGTAACTCACAGATGGTCAGCACCATGAGTGGTTTATAGCCTCGATTATACCTCACCTGAGGATTGCTTTGTCATAGAAGAAGGTAATAACTCAGGTGGAAGCCTTGGAAATCACGATGAGGTTGCATGAGACACCTATTTAAGATGTGACTTTGGGAGTCCAACAGATTCACTCGTGGTTGTGGAACCTCTACCTAGAATTGCAAATTTTGAAAAACGAGAAGGAGGCTAGGCCAGAGGTGCAAAAGGAAGTTTGGTGCCTCAAGTGTAAGAGCTAGGGGCATGGTAAAGACCACTGCCCTGTCTTCGTAAATTATATTATAGGAGGGGGACTGATTCCCCTTAGGCAAGAAGCTCCAGCAGGACTGAGTGTGGGGCCTGCACTATGGTGCGCTATTTATCAGGTGGCTAGAAAACACTTAATGGATAATTTTCATTTGTTGCAAAAGTTAGTTTAGACACCACATTAGTTGTTTTGTGATTTTTGCAAATTAGTAGGCCATGATGAGTGCCATTGTCGTAGCTATGAACTGATGATGGAAAGGACGCTTACCTACAAAATGCAAGCCGAAACTCGGCCTCTAGATCAGGGCACAGGAGGATCACATGGAGGTTACAAAGGAAGGACAGGGTTGAGGAGGAGGAGGACCTAGTCAAGGTCGCCGACATGTTATTTTCTATAACTGTGGGATGCCATGACACTACATGCAGGAGTGTCAGAATCAGACACGTCCGTCCTACCAATACTGCAGCCAATTTGACCACACTATAGAAGAATGTCGTGTGTTGATCGTTAATATGCATTAGAAGAAGGTGCAACCTTAACAACCTAAACAAAACTTACAAATGATAAGAGAAAAGCCCCGCAAGGAAGATCTAAATGTGAATATCTTGCTGAGAAGTGGAGTAACAAATAGGGATGATAACAGAAAACAGCCTGAAGAAGATGGATGGGTTCACAAGGCCTGAGAAAAGGAAGTTGGTTTTGATCTCGCATTTGTGAAGAAAACATTTATGGAGGCCAAGAAAAATATTCGTTGAGGCATATACTTTAGGAGGTCAAAACAAAGTACCAGAAACTAGCTTGCCTAGAGAGGTTGATCCCTCTGTACTTAGCACATTCTTGGAAACCTGCATGAAACTTTTCCACGATAGCAAGGTTGTGAAAGGTCTATAGGAGTTGATAAACAAGTGTGATAGTAAAGAAAATGCTCATGATGGACAATGCATAGTATGAAAAATTGGAAAACATAAGGTAAGAACAGGGCATGAAATGAGGCTCACCATGCAGATAGGAGATTATGAGATGGACCATGTTATTCTGGATCTGGGGTCTAACGCACACGTTTTGCCTAAATAGACATGGGAGAGAATGGGGAGACCTATGTTGCAGTGGTATCCGATCCAACTCGAGATGGAAAACTAGCATAAGATCATCCTTATGGGACGACTACTTGGAGTCATCATAGATATAGAAGGCATGAGCGCGCTGGCCAATTTTGAAGTAATAGAAATTGTGGATGACAACAATCCATACCCCACACTCCTTGGAATTGACTAGGCCATTGATATGAATGGAGTCATCAACTTGAAGAAAATAATAATGTCATTCGAGAGGAAATCACTTCGGGTTATAGTATCATTAGACCCTGCAAAAGGACCATGCTATATTGAATTGGTCTGTGACTATGAAGAAAGTGACGATGACTTGGATCAAATTTACAAAATAAATACACGAGATCGAGACTAGATTAATCCAACAATTGATGGATGGATTGCATGGGACTGGGAACATTCCTACACCTCAAATTTATATGAATAACTATAACATTGGAAGAATAGGTTGCATGAAGTATCTACACTGCGCTGCAACATGATGACTAAATCGCTATGCTGCATGTCCTCAGAGGTAAGAAATTTACCCTACTATGATGGATTAACTGACGTGGATAAGTTTTTGGATGCCTTTGAATGAGAATTCCCTGAGGATCATTACTTCCAAGCATTAGATTTGGCACTGCACGCTACGCCCACACGATGGTCGGGTATGCACAAAGACAGATTCGATGAATGGTGAGATTGCAGAAGGATGATGAGGTTGTGATTTGGTCTTCCTAAAATTTGACTGACTGAGAAGTACGATGGGAGAAATGATACACATGATCATTTACCAAAGTGGACTAAATTTTATGGAATTGAGCCGTAGCTGGAGTGGGTGAACTTATTTTGTCATACTTTGGATACAATCCTTATGAATTGGTACCTAGAAATGGAGCTCCACCATGGCACTGCGGAGTGGGATATATTAAGGGAAGGATTCTTAATGACCTTCAAATTTGAAGTTGGGTTCGAATACATTGATGAAGCTCTATAGTTAGTTAAGGTAGTGATCTTCAGAATTCAGCAGGATCCCTTGGAGTTGGTTTAGCCTGATTGGAGCACCCAGCTACGCCATGCGCTGGAATGCTATAATGTGACCACTGAGGGGGAGGATGAAGATCCAAGAAATATCAATATTATAGAGGAAAAAGGTCATCGTGAAGTTGAAGGTCTGCAGATAGAGAACCCAAGCATCACTACGCCATTGAAAACCAAGCAAGTAAACGTTGGTACTGAAGCAGAGCCAAAATTTGTGAAGATCAGGGACTACTAGGATGATACCATAGTGAATAAAGTTGTTGAGTTACTCCACGAGTACCAGGATATTTTTCCTACCAAGTCTTCAGACCTGAAGGAAATCATAGGTGACTTGAGTGTGATGAAAATCACTTTGAAACCAGACAAAAAGCCTATTAAGGAGAGGTCGTATCTCCTTAATCCCAAATACAAGGAAAATGTCTCCTTGGAGTTGGATAAGATGCCTGAGGTAGGCATTATCGAACCTGTGGAGGAATCTGATTGGGTGAGCTTGATGGTGGTTCAAGAAAAGAAATAGAAGGGAGAAATAAGAATTTGCATAGATATAAGAAAACTTAACAATGCCTACATCCATGATCCTTTTCTGACACCATTTACGCATGAGGTATTGGATAATGTTGGAGGGCAGGAGGCCTACTCATTCACTAATGGATTTTCAGGATACCATCAGATCAAGATCATGGCAAAGGATAGGAGCAAAACAACCTTCGAATGGGGTTGTTTTTAGTATATTGTCATGCCATTTGGACTCAAGAATGCAACCGCAATATTCTCTCGCGTAGTTATAGCAATGTTTAAGGAGTTCATCCATAAGTTATTAGAGGTGTATTTTGATGACTATACAATGTTATGCTTAGTGAAGTGCCATGTAGTAACTCTGCGCCTAGTGCTAGATACATGCCCCAAATACTAGATCATGCTAAACCTGAAGAAGTGTCTATTCTGTGTCCCGTTTGGGATCCTTATGGGTCATGTGGTGTACAAGCAAGGGTTGTTGGTGAACCCTACCAAGATCATGGTGATCATAAATTTGGAGGCCCCAAGAAGTGTCAAATAATTGCACACAACACTTGGGCATAGAGGATATTATAGAAAGTTCATCAACGCTTATGTTCAGATTACCACGCCCATGGAGAAATTGTTGAAGAAGGATGCTACATTCTGTTGGGATGAATAATGTCAGCACAGTTTTGATGTATTGAAGGAGAATATGGTCACCTTGTCGATTATGGTCTTCTCAGATTGGAAAAATAATTCCATGTACATGTTGATGTAATTGTGCATTACGTTGGAAGTAGTGCTAACACAGGGTGGTGAAGGAGAGATGGACCACCCTATAGCCTTCACGAGCAATAAATTATCAAAGGCTGAGAATAACTACTCAATGATAGATCACGAAGTATTGGCTATGGTGTACGCGCTCCAAAAGTTCAGGCACTACTTGTTGGGCAGATATTTCAAAATGTACACAGATCATTTTTGCCTTGAAATATAGGGTCAATAAGCCTGTGTTGGGGGGGAAGATCTGACGTTGGTTGTTTCTATTCCACGAGTATGACTTGCAGGTGATTGTGAAGCCAGGTAGGTTGAATGCAATACTTGACCATCTTTCATGGATTGAGACAGGAGAGGAGCTTACTAATTTGGAGGGAGGGTTGCTGGATGCGCAGCTCTTCACAGTGCATGTAGAAGATAACCACTTTGAGAATATTATTCACTTTTTGACTACAAGAATGACATCGGAGGGGTATACGAGTAAGCAAAAGAAGGAACTAGTAGTACGCGACGAGTTTCTCAGTAATTGCAGGATATTTGTATAAGACGGGTGCAGACGAGATATTTTGATGGCATGTGCCATACTTTGAATGGAATAGCATCCTCGATGAAGCTCATGGAGGGGATGTGGGAGGACATTACGCAAAAAAAGCAACAACGCAGAAGATTTTGCATGCAGGGCTGTGGTGGCCTACGCTGCATAAAGATTCTAAAGCCTATTGTAGGGCATGCGATGCATGTCAATGAATGGTCAGACCATCATGGAGTGATGAGTTGCCATTAAATCCTCAAGTATCATTGCAATCATTTGAAAAATGGGCAATTGATTTTTTTGGATGAATTAAGTCTCTAGGAAAGAAGACAGGTGCATGCTACATCATCACTGCGACAGAGTATCTAACCAGATGGGCAGAGGCACAACTAGTTAAGGATTATACAAGGGCTACAGTAGCGAAGTTCTTGTTTGAGTATGTGTTATCCAGATTTGGCTACATGAAATTGTTGATGAGTGAGTGAGGTACACACTTCCTAAATGAAACAATTAGCACATTGACTAAAGAATTCCAGGTTTATCATCAGAAGAGCACACCGTATCATCGTCAGGTTAATGGAACAGTTGAGGTCTTTAATAAGATCTTGGAGAATGTGCTAACGAATATTTGCAATGCACAATGGAATGATTAGGATGTGCATGTACCTGCGGTACTATGGGTTTACAGGACTACTCGCAAAAATCTCATAGGACATACACTTTTTAGATTTGTCTATGGCATAGAAGTTGTGATGCCTGTGGAATATATCATGGCTAGTCTACGCATAACAAGTTTCACAAGGTATGGTGGATCACGAAGCCTTGGAAGAATGGCTCGCGTAACTGATGGAGCTTGAAGAAGACAAATTCTTAGCTGGATTCCATCAACAAGTATAGAAGGAACATGAAAGAGCCTGGCACGATTGACATATCAAGTTGCATACATTCAGGGTAAATGATTTGGTCTTATTATATGATAGCAAGTTCACAAAGTTTCTAGGGAAATTTCAGATGCATTAGCTTGGGCCATATGTCATCAAAGAGATTACAGATGGAGGTGCAGTACAACTTGAAAAGATGAATGTAGAACCTTTTTCGGGAAGGGTGAATGGAAACCAATTAAAGCCATATACAAGGGATCTAGCTCAATGACTATATGACGATAGGAAAATCTTAGTGCTCCAAGTAGTTGTAAGGGAGTACAAGACTATAAACTACACTGCTAGGCTGGGAGGACTCCGTGACAGGCAAGCCACGTGGAAAATGGTGAAGTTATAGTATAATAATTTGTGCAATGGGAGCTACGCTATGCAGGGAGGTGCCGCGTAGCACAACAGGAAAGTGGTCATTGGAGTCATTGTTCATGACTTGACAGCTAGAAGTTGGTTAAGAGGAGCAGGCTAGTGGCATTCAAGGCTAAAACCTTTGAAGATATGCCAGAAAAACAACATTAATGATCGAATTTTGGGGGGAATGATCAGATTTGAATTCAAATACCCCTATAAATTACGCATGCCAGCCCAACAAAGAACACTTTGCACACTTAGAATTTTTGAGTTGAGTTGTGTGTTGCTTATGACCCACACATTCTTTGAGGACTTGGTTGCAAGATTGACATTTCACAATTTACCAGACTTGAACCAGAAGTTTATCCTTGACAACATGTTAGGTTCAAGCCCTGCTGAGACTATGACCACTAGGGGTGATTTCGTGTTGGAAGGAGATGCTCCAAAGATTGTGAGTGTGGAAGCTCCAGCTCCTATGCCTATGACACCAAGGTCATCGAGGCTGAAGCCTATACTTGTTAGATAAACCCAGAAGCTGAAGAAGGATAAGCAAAAGAATTTGGTGCCAGTGCGCAAGTCACCCAGAAAACATTCTGCCACTCAAAACTAGAATAAAGACAAGCAACCCGAGAAGGTTGTGGATTTGGAGGCTGAGGAGGGACAGGGAATCCAAGACATAGACGCTGAGGGAGTGGAACCCTTTACCAAGTTACCTGATTAAATCCCTCCAGGAAAAGGGAAGGTAAAGGTCACCAAGGACCTAGATTTTGACAAATTCATCATCTCTATGCCCCTCCTGTCAAAGCAAGTTCCCTTTGAAGGTTCGCGCCTCTCCTGGACTCTCCTGCTAAAGATGGAAGATTGGGACTTGGCAGACCATGAGTGATTCCCTCACATTGCAACAAAAAATTATATGAAGCGTGTTTACTACCCATATTTAGGTGTCACCGAGTTAGAAATGGTGGAATGGATCCACGGAGTTGATAATTCCAAGTTGTTGAACCTGTTGTGGGTGCCCCACTATCGCTGCACTACTATCAATACCACATGTGTGCGATAATTACTTACTCTCATGCATGATGGGTGCTTATGGCTAGGAGGTCCTATATTCATCACTCACTTGCTCATCCACAGGATCACGCACCTATCGCATGAGGGCTTGAATCTGTCCAAGGAGTTTGGTGGAAAGTCAGGAGAAAAAGATATGGCAGACAAGATAAAAATGGAGTTTGCGCTTGTGAAAAATCCATGTGGCTATTCAATAATTTCTATCAATGACCCCACAATGCATATTGCTATGAAAATCCTTGCATGAAAAGTAATGAGAAAGTGTCGTGTGGACGAAGTTCCAGTGCCTATGGTATCATTAGCTGCACAATGCATGAAGGGTCTGTAGTTTAACTGGTCACAGTACCTATGCAGCGAATTCCTTACGACTTGTCGCAAGGTCCAGGATGAGACCAAACCATTCCACTATGTGTGGTTGCTACTTTCAATCGTGTTGGTCACATGGGAGTTGCCGGAGCACAGTTAGTTTCCTCCTTTGAGGGAAGGGTATCCAGAGGCCACGCAGTTTGCCTCCTTGTGGGCCATGAAGGACCTTGCACGGGTCACTGAAACAAATGTTTTCTCGATGTTGGTGGATCCCAACCTCCACATGGCCGTTAACTAGTGCCTAAGGTTGTCCCCAACCTTGAATGAGTAGTTATCAACGTATGCCACATTTAAAGCTGACTTCCATTGCGTCTACATTCAACCGTGCAAGGACACGCAACAAAAATGGTAAGATTTACCATACTTGGTCATAAATCATGACATTCAGGAGGTGATCAAGTGCTAGCCGATAGAGTGGCACACCCTGTCAGATTTGGATGTTGGAACTAGTAAGGGCACGGGCAGCTCAATTGAGAAGAATTGGAAGGGAAAAGAAAAATATGCTATGCAAAAGTTGGTTGTGCACCAGAAGAAGGAAGCTGTCGAGAAGGATCAGATGGAAAAGGAACATGCTGCTAAGGAATAGGCTGAGCAAGAGTAGCGTGACTCATAGGGAAGTGATAAGTCCCATTTGCCCATGTTAGAGGAGGAAGAACAATCTAAATAGGGTGGCAGAGGAGATGAGGGGTAGAGCACCCCCTTTCGGCTAATAAAGCGTGTACATGAGCAATGGTAGGGTCCCTGTAAAAAGAAAAAGTCAGAAAAAATGCAGGTTGATCCCATGATCTTAACAGAGGGCGATCTCGATGAGATCACCGACAAAGTCCAGGATACTACAACTAAACTATTGCAATAATTCAAGAAACAATATTTGCGGATGCTGGGGAGCCTCCAGGAGGATCTGCACAAGATACAATTCTAGACTAGTGATAGGAATGAGAAATTAGGGGTTAATCCAAAATCCCTTTCCCTTAAATAAAAGACTCTGAGGCCTGTGGGTTATGGGCTTACAAAGCCTATTAGAAGCATTCTAGGCTTTAAGCCTTTTAAATTATAATTGTGGACTTACATTAGAATTAGAACCACCACACATATCGGGTTCAATATAACTATCAAGAGATTTTTCCCCATCTATCGGAGGCATAACATATCGGCATTTCGACTTAACTCTTCGAGCAACACAGATTTTAAAATACACGGGGAATACTATGAAAAAAATGCTCTGAACCCATGCCAAACTTCCAACATTATAGACCCACTTTAATAACCATCAGCAGGTCCGCATCTTTATTATATTGCATGTCTGTAGTGCCACTCATCCTCCGATATCCGATAGTGATTCCTCTGATCACCGACCATCATAACCCCCGATCACCGATTGGCTGATCAACAATATCGCTTATCGGTCGTCAGCACTTCATTGTCCTGACTCCCCGTTATCCTTTGCTTTGCCAACAAGCAATTGTCGATAAGATCTTAACCGTCGATTTGAAATTGATCCAACACTTGTGACTTGATCGCATATCACTTATTCCCATATTTAAAAGAACTATCCCTTCATAAAAACGATCCACCGATGCGATGAAGGGAAACCATCCGACCGTTGACCCATGTGATGACACGGTTGCTGTGCATTCTTTCCACTTCTTCTTGGACTTTGATCTCACCGGTTTGATGAAATCTGCACTTAGCACAGATCTCTGCCATACTACTCTATACATAGTGAACTTATTTATCAATGGATTGCCATCACACATAATGGTTGATCCATATGCATACAAACGGACTTTAAATCATTCGACACATAACACACACCACAACACGAACAAAGGCAAATATACAAACATGTGGAAAGCACGAACACATATATTTACTATAAGCATAAGATTACAGAACTAAGGCATCCCAGCCTTAGAATGATTTCTCCTTTGACTACATTGTGAATACTCTTCACTTACACAATTTCCTATTCTAAGCTCCCTATCTACTTTGAACGCACAGGTTCATATATAGGAACATTGTTGGATTATTAGATCGAATCACGGAAAGGATCTGATCATATCCTCTAACAAAAGCCCTAAAGCTCTCATACTTGAATGCATGCATATACACATGGAAGATTACATTAGTAAGTCTCCTCAAGAGACTTATCCATCTTTTTCCATCTTTAAATCTATTTTAAAACATATTTTTCCCTGTTTTTCTCCCTTGCTCCACGCGCTCCTCTCTTTCTTCTTTTGGATTACTCCCTTTGTCTAAGGGTGCTGGATGCTCCTGCATCAGACTCCCGAGGCACAAAAGTTTATGACCTCCTGGTAATATGCTTCTTCTTGTCCTTAGCAATTCTACCCACTGTTTCAATGCTTCAGTGGAACTGCCTTCATGGTCTTCTGTGAGCTCCAACCAAACCTCTGCAATAATAATCTCTTCCTGCTACATGATTCCTCACCAAGCCATCCTCACTCGGTCTTTTGGCATGATTCCTTCAGGTTATCTCCTCTGGAACCAATTGAGCACACCTTGCTCTAGGTTTGCTACAAATCTTCTCACCTTCTGCTGTCATTCTTGGTGCGACAGTAAGACCATAACTCTTCATACTCTACACCATTGTACCTCATGCTCCTTCTCTCTAGGATCCTTCACCTTGTAGGAAAAATTTCCTTGCTCTGATACCAAATGATGGGAATGATAAATTGGGGGTTAATCCAAAATCCCTTTCCCTTAATAAAAGACTATGAGGCCTGTGGGTTATGGGCCCACGAAGCCTATTGGAAGTGTTCTAGGCTTTAAACCTTTTAAATTATAATCATGGACTTACATTAGAATCAGAACAACCACATATATCAAGTTCAATATAACTATCGGGAGCTTGTTGCCCATCTATTGGAGGCATAACATATCGGCATTCCGGCTTAACTCTTCGGGAAACACCGATTTCAAAATGCACGGGGAATACTATGAAAACAATGCTCTGAACCCATGCCAGACTTCAAACATTATAAACCCATTCTAATAACGATCGATGAGTCCGCATCTTTATTCTCTTGCAAGTCTGCAGTGCCACTCGTCCTCCAATCTCCGATAGTGATTGCTCTGATCATCGATCATCATAACCCCCGATCGCCGATTGGTTGATTGGCGATATCCTTTATCGGTTGTCGGCACTTCACTGTCCCAACTCCCCATTATCCTTTGCTTTGCCAAAAAGCAATTGTCGATAAGATCTCAACTGTTGATCTGAAATTGATCTGACAGTTGTGATTTGATCACATATCGCTTATTCCAATATTTAAAAGAACCGTCCCTTTATAAAAACGATCCGTCGATGCAATGAAGGAAAATCATCCACACCGTTGATCCATGTGATCACACTGTCACTGTGCATTCTCGCCACTTCCTCTTGGACTTTGATCTTGCCAGTTTGATGAAATCTGCACTTAGCACATATCTCTGCCATACTACTCCATACACAGTTAACTCATTTATCAATGGATCGTCATCATGCCTAATGGTCGATCCATATGCATACAAACGGACTACAAATCATTCGACACATAACACACACCACAACATGAAAAAAGGTAAATATACAAACATGCAGAAGTCACAGAACACATATATTTACTACAAGCATAAGATTACAGAACTAAGGCATCATAGCCTTAAAACGGTTTCCCCTCTGACTACATTGTGAATACTCTTTGCTTACACAATTTCCTATTCTATGCTCCCTATCTACTTTGAACGCATAGGTTCATATATATAAGAACATTATTGGATTATTGGATCAAATCATGGAAAGGATCTGATCATATCCTCTAACAAAAGCCCCAAATCTCTCATACTTGAATGCATGCATATACACATGGTAGATTACATTAGTAAGTCTCCTCGAGAGACTTATCCATCTTTTTCCATCTTTAAATCTGTTTTAAAATAGATTTTCCCCTATTTTTCTCCCATGGTCCATTCACTCCTCTCTTTCTTCTTTTGGATTCCTCCCTTTGTCTAAGGGTGTTGGATGCTCCTGCATTGACTAGCAAGACACAGGTGGGCATAGGTCAAGTGGCCTCTGCTTAAGTGAGCCTGGCACTGGGGACAAGTCAGGGTGCAGAATTAGTCAGAACATTGGACTTTCGTTTACTCTACCAGAAGGGTCCCTACGCATGGGGTTGACTGATGACCGAGTCATATTAAGTACCCTTAAGGACATCACGTTGAACATTGTAGTGCTTCCCGGTGAATTTCTTCATACGCTACAAGAAGGGGTAACGGAAGAATTGAGAGCTCGGGAGCAGCGCACTCTCAACATGATAAGCGAATACCGGGTGAACAATGAATAGATTTTCGCTCAGAAAACATAGGCTTTGAAGGAGAAAGATACTATCCAGGCTCAGAGTTCCTAGTTGGAGGCTGTGGTTGCAGAAGCATGTAGAACAATGCCGAAGATGCACATCCCAAAGGGTGCACAGCTAGAAGTCAAGATACAGAAACTAGTTGCAGGAGCGCATGAAGCCAAGGTGAAAGTTGAGTGAATTCAATCCGAAATCAATATGAATATCATCAAGATGCATCTTAAATTATAGCCTACAACTCTGCTTGAAGTCAGAGAGTAGCGCGGAGCTGCCATCAAGGAAGGGATGGCCACTTTAGATGCCACAATTGCTAACTGCACGACCTTGTTTAAACAAGAGATGGAGTTAGTCATGACCCTACATGAAGAATCAAACCTACAAATATTGAATACAGAGATTCATGAATTCTAGAAATAGTATGATGAGGTTAGGTCGATGACGCCCTCAATTTCTACATCACAACATCTCGCCAAGTTGTAGGAGGGGAAGCAGCTCCTCGCACAGGTGGAAGCAGCTCAGAAAAAGGAGGTAGTGCTTAAGGCCAAGTTGGGACCTTGGTTAGAAGAAGCTTACCAAGTCTCAACCAACATTCAAGAGAAGCTGATGGGCTTGCATCAAACACAACAAAAGATCAAGCTGGCCACAGAAGGATGAACTACAGAGCAGCTCGTAGAAGAGGTTAAGCACATAGCTACGCAAAGCGTTGCTAAGGTTGCACTTGTGTAGGTGGAACTAGGGGATCTTTGTAGAAATATTGTCATGCCAGCCAAGTTACCCGAGGGTGAGTCACAACCTTTGTGTTGGGGGCCTATTGGGACAGGGTCCCCTGGGTCATTTTTGGGGTTAAAAACCCAAGTTTTGGTAAAAGGACGTAAAGTCTTCGTAAATTATGGATGTGGAGCACATAGATAGTTAGAAGTCAAAAATGGGTTTTAGCCCCCTGGTTATGTAAATTCGAGTCAGTTTTGAGATCCACCCATGGTCCGCAGACCATGGGATTGTATGTAAAAAGCTATAAATAGGTGTGTCTTAGAGAGTTTAAGGTAGAGATAGAAATGGATGCTTTTGCATAAGTCAGAGAAAAAGGGCAAGTAACAATGGATAGGTAGAAGGGAAAAGGCTCCGTAGCTGAGTGCGTGGAGGCCTAGAGTAGATTCTTCAATTGAGTGTGCGGACCCCTGCAGCTGAGTGCACATGGAAATGTTAAGCCTGTAACCTCATATTGAATATTAATAAAGAAGACTGTTGAAGAAATTCTCGTGTTTATCTGTCTACTTTTGTTATTTATGTTTGCGATATATGCTGTGATGAAATAATGTCTTTGTGAAATAATGATGTATTGGTGCGCAACTCCATTGGATCAATATTGCTAAATATATGCAATGCATGTTAAGTGTTTACGTGAAGATTATGATACATTTTGTCATTTTTATTGAATACCAAAGTAGATCTATGCGAACTCAGATCTAGGGTTGCTTTATGGTGTGCATAAGTGGATGGTTCATCTATTGATGGTCCACAAAACCCTATTGTTGACCTTCACTAAGGTCTAAAGGTTGCTTCAGCGAAGTTGCAGTACCAAGCCTTAGGGGCTTATAGATCTGAGCGAAGCAAGATCTAGGGCAATAAAATACATCACATTGATCTCTGGATGCGAAAAATTGGTTCCAACATCCCCCCATACTGCTTCAGGTGAGACTTTAGCCTGCACTATGCAGGTTGTTACCGAAAGGGCCAGTAGGGTAGGTTTTTTTTTAGCGCAATTAACTTTGAACTTGGGCTAGGACCCACTAAGCCAATAGTCTTCAAGTGTCTATTGCACCACTAAGCATGGCTCCCTTGGGACATATCAATATCAAGCTCCACTTCTAATGATAGTTTATCCAACACTATTAGCATAGGTGCAATATAGATTTATGTCTTGGGTTCATCAAAATATCATTGTTCATCTTGCCATTTATTGTCTGCATTTTCCTTGGTTAACGAATTGGAACACAATGATATGTCAAAGCAATGCTAGGTAGAATTGCAATTGGTCATTGAGATAGGCTAGCATTGACCACTAAGTTTAAGACCCATATCATCTTTGGGTTGATATACAACCCATACACACCTACCATATAACACAAATAAGTTATGAAGTTCATCGAAAATAAACTTTTCTTCAAATTCATTAAAGGTTTCTTCTCTCTTACATATTTTCATAATACAACTTTGACATCTTATAAATGTTATGTCCATATTTTGTTATAGAGGAGAATGATATCAAAATACACAGTGATAAAATAACCCATATAATCTATTGATACGTCATTCCTCAATCTATGGAATGTTTTTGGTACATTAGTGAGTTAAAATTCCATTACTAGTATCCATAGAACCATGGTAAATTCTATAAGCTTCTTTTCCATGTATCTTCTTCCTTCACATGTACCCTAAATTAAGCTCAAGATTAAATATATGTGATTCTTATGGCTTGCAAGCATCCCCATGATATAAAAAAGGGGGAATATTCAGTTTTTTACTTTCTATTGAAAGAACAATGCATGAAACCTCCATAGAAATCTAAATAGTGCACAATGAGATCGATGAAGTGAAAATTACAATTTAACATTATATATTTTACAAAAAGTTACAATGCACATTCACAAGAATGACACGAAGCCTTCACCACTAAGCTTGTTCATATTAGTGACCAAAACACTATTATCAAAAGTCAATCCAATCTAAATAGGATAAACACTGCAACCTAACTAAACATTTCCCTTATTAGAACTACCCATCATGAAACTTAAGTAAAACCAATCTTCAGATTTATGATTAAATTACAGGCATGATATGTCATAGAGGAAAAAATTCATTACAAAGGTACCTTTTCAATCAAAGGATCACAAAAAATAAAGTAGAATATGAGACTAAATAGTTATTTCAAAATTTTTTCATTAGTAAATATATTATTAAACTTTTCCACATTATTGACAAATGAAGTCTATTTTTTTAACAACATAGGGGTAGTAATATGTAAATATCAATTTTAAAATACTATTCTACTAACATTGAATTCTATTTCATATTATTATGATACTATCGAGTCTCATATCCATCCAACAATTCCAAGGCACTCTCTGCATTTACATTGAAGAGCGGATTCTAGTGAATTGGTAATTCATTGGATAATCTATTCCCGGGTTAAGATTAGAGCCCTAGAGGCACAATCCCTTCATATTTCGGTAAAGTTGGTCAAGCAAAAAAATTATGTTGCACTGAAAGGAGTTGCTAGAAAAATCATCACCGTCATTTGTGGCAATGGAACACACTATTGCGAGCAACAACACAATTGAGTAGAAGTGACGTGATATGAGGATGTGGAAACATAGCGTCAGAGTTTTGTGTTGAATTCTATGTATTGATTGTGTCACATAAACATATGATAAGTAGGAACAAGAAATAACAAAGAAGAAATCACCTAAATAGATAAAAGAAGTGTTTGGACCTGTCTTTCAAGTTTTAGAGTTATATTGTTCCTATGACTCGAGAAGCATGTTTTTTGTGCAACTAGATTGTGACTAGTCACTAAGCATTCTCTTTAAATGATCCTTTTGGCTATTTGTTTGGGGATGTTTTGCATGAATTTAATCTCATGACTCATTAAGTTCAAATTTAATAGTTTGAAACAAACACAACATTCATTTGAATGTATTATATTCCTACCCATTTGTTGCATGCATCTAATTTCCCTACATGTGCAATGTTCTGTAGGAGTGTAGCCAAATTTTGACAAAATTGTTTGCGCAATGAAATCATGAATGCAATGATTTAATTTTCTTATGTTACACTCCAACATGTAATATAGTCAAATTTACGTTTATAGGGTTGACACTACTTGTATTTAGATTATATAAGCATTCAGATTTCATTCAACTTTATATCAACAATTCAAGCACTATTTTCATTTAAAACAAACATGACTATGATGGGTACATATATAAAATACAATCCTCATGATTGGTAAAGAATGTATCAACTTTACTGGTACATGGTACAAAGGGTTATGAAGGTACTATTATATGAACAGGTAGGAGTGTGCCTCTCATTCATAGCACCAAGTGAGAGCCTATATCATCACTGTGTTATGCACTTAAATGACAACAAACATCACAATGTCAAAGGACACATTAGAAACTCCTTCAGTTGCAAGTAGTGAGAGTATTAATACCCTATTATTCCTAAAACAATGTTTTCCTATTCAATTAACTTTATTCAACAATGCAACCTTGAAGTTTAGTGCAGATATCAACCATGCATGATTCTATTCTCTATAGCTTCAAGACATGTTAATAACCTTATAGCTCAGCATAAAGTTACTTACACTCACAACTAAAACCTAGAAAGCATCCAGATGATGAAACCATGCTATTGAGTTCAATGAATGATGTTTAGTGACACAAAGGTATGAGGAAGTACTTATCTCTAATGAGGAATCTGGAAAATGAGATAGAGACTCTAACTTTTTTCCCAACCATCAACAAACTTTATCCAAGTATCTCTTACAACTATCACCCTCTATCTAGATTCCAAGGTTTGAGAAGGTTTATCATGGGACAAAACTAGATCTGCTTGCTAAAGCAAGGATTCTGGAGGTCTTACCTCCACCGTGTTTAGCTACCACAGGTAATCGTCCAGGCAAGGGAACAACAACACAATTGAGTAGAGTGATGTGGTATGAGGATGTAGAAGCATGCTTTTGTGTAACTAGATTGTGACTAGTCACTGAGAATTCTCTCTAAATGATCCTTTTGGCTATTTTCTTGGGGATCTTTTACATGAATTTAATATCATGACTCGTGAAGTTCAACTTTAATAGTTTGCAACAAACACAAAATTCATCTGAATGTATTCTAATCCTACCCCTTTTTTTGCAATCATATAATTGCCTTGCATGTGCAATGTTATGTAGGAGTGTAGCCAAATTTTGAAAAAACTATTTGCACAATGAAATCATGACTGCATTGAATTAATTTTCTTATGTGATACTCCAACATGGAATATAATCAAATTTACATTTATAGGGTTGAAACTACTTATTAAATCTTGTAGGCACTCATATGTGTGTGTGTGTGTGTGTGTACTCGTAACATACTATCATGTGAAGAAGGTTTCCATAGAAATCCCTTATTCATATTCACTGTAATAACTATATGAAAGCCCATAGATACCACCCTGAGTATTTAGCATGAATCCTAATAAATTAACATGGTATCTTTCCCAGAACCATAAGAAAGTGGGCATTAATCCCTAGAGTTTCACATATGATTAATTGCACCAATTTTACATTGTATTAGAAATGACGCCTTACATCATTAGGTGCTCAAGAGTCTTTAGTATAATAGCCATATCTACATTTTCCAACAATCATATGATTAAACATATTGATTGAAGTCAACCATTCATGGACATTGGAGTAACCATGTGACATATGGACTATTCTATTAATGTTATTCATGGTTTCCAAACACCCATACCTTACAATCATCACCCCCATAACTTCACAAATGCATCATGTAATTTCCATATACCTTTATGCATATGTTAAGGATGCAAGTTTAGGAGTTTATAATCTCTTTGTATATCATGTCGGGTGTGGAGCCTATTTATCTTCTTGATTTTTCAGAGGTTACTTGTTTCAGTTGTGTTGGATCCTTGTTCCTCATGGGGTGACAACATCGCCCATTTGATCACCATCAAAATGTCCTAGTCGTACATATTTGGCTATCCATTTCAAAATAGTATGGAGATGTGTCCCAAGACTCAGGAAGAGATGGATTATATGTGTAAAGTTCCATATGCATCAACAGTTGGAAGCTTAATTTATCCAATGGTCTGCACAAGGCATGATATTCCACATGCAGTGGGAGTTGTGAGCAGGTATATGAACAATCGAGGAAAATAGCATTGGATGGCAGTGAAGTGGATTCTTGGGTATTTGAAAGGTACACAAATTAAGAATTATGCTTTGGTGGTTCAAGCATTACTCTAAAGGGATATATTTATGTAGATATGGTAGGTGATAGAGATAACGGGACGAGCACCACATGTTATGTGTTTACTCTAGGAGGAGCAACTTTCAATTGGGTTTCAAAAATGAAAAACATCACTTCACTTTCAACAACAAAAGCAGATTATGTTGCTACTACAGAGGGTAGTAAAGAATAATTTGGTTAAGAAGTCTTATGGATGAATTTGGAAACAAGCGGGAGATGGAAGGTGATATTGTGACATCCAAAGTGCCATTCATCTTTCAAATAACTCAACATTTCATTCCAAGACTAAACATATACAAGTCAAGTACCATTTCATATGGTTAGTGTTGGAAGATGGATAGTTGAAGCTGGAAAAGATACACACTAGCCATAATCTTGCAGATATGTTAAAAAAAGTTGCAACCAGGGTGAAATTGAGATTCTTCTAAGTTTCAATTGGTATTCAAGTATTATGTTGAAGACTAGAAACAACCATGTCCAAGTGTAGTCATTGTCCAGCAAGTGAATAAACAAAGGAGTTTATATAATCAGTCTCCAAGTGGGAGATGATGGCATTATAATATTGGCATTGATGTCAACATGGTTGAGTTGACATTAGGATGATTGTTTTGGCATTTATTTCAATAGTATGATGTCACTCACGTTGGTTTGTGTTCACATTGATGTTGATCAAATGATGGTCAATGATGGCATTGATGGAGCTTAATCATAACATTTTGGTCATGGAGGAGTTGGAATGTGTTAGCATGTGCATTGATGGACATGTCATGATGATTATTGATACTACTCAGGTGGAGGATTTTGCTACAAGTTGATCATACAAATGTATATGTGTGTTGATGATGCTGGACCTGCCAACATGTCAAGGGGATCTCCCCGATAAGAAGTCTCAATTAGACCTCAACCTGTTTGGCGTTGGAGTCCTAGTAGTGGGTTGTATAGCAATGCCTTGACTGCAATTTCACACAGAGGCAAGTAATATAACCCTATTAGTAGAAAGGGTGTGACCGCTACGGTGAGTCAAGGAAGGTTCATGAGAGGTTCTAACACATGTGCATTGAGATGAGTGCGTCCCTTGGAAACTTGTAGCAGTACTTAGAATGAAATGGAACACACGAGCGAAGATGCATAACAAGCTAGAAAGCTAGTTAGCTGGCAATCCAAAATGATGGTTAAACCAATCAACACATTTTAGAAAGATTCATACATGCTCATACAGAACAGTCCATATATTTGTTTGTAATAAAGCAAATACATATGTCATTTAGAGTAAAGAAGATAGTTAGAATACAATACAACACATGCATGAAACGTGCTTGCTCTTATCATATAAATAAGTGTAAGTTCTAGTCATACAATACATCCATGTACACCCACTAGCCCCAACAGTGGAATGTTACAACCACATCCTCTTACTCCTCCAAAGAGATGCACTAGCTCCGTGTAGTGGAGAAGCTAAAGTGCATTACAATACTGTCCAAGCTCTCTCCAAGATATTCTTATCGAAAGCATGTTTGACCAACAGCCTCTACAATCATTTATGAGGGACTATTTATAGCAAAGGGTGGGATGGCCCTTGACATTCCCCTTTGTGACCATTCAACTACCCTTGACTCTTCACCTACTCTATGTCTGTTATGTTCACTATTGACAATTGACTTACACTTGACATGGATTAACATTATAATGCACATGTACCCATGTGAAAAAAATGGCTTGAGCAAGCCAAGCTAGACATCACTCTGACTTAGAAAACCATGGAAGTCCAACTCCTCAACGTCCTCATGCTGATCAACAATAACATATTGATGCCAAGATCTGTAGTCCTTGATGGTGACTATGTGTTTCGCGGTGACATCCATCTAACTAAAACCTGACTCTTGCCCCCATAGCATCCAGTTACACTACTTGAGCTCCTCTGTCCAACTCGTCTGAAAGCATGTGCATCATTGTCTTTAATGTGGTTGGACCAGCAACATACTTGAGCATGATGTATGCATTGATGGGAAAATCTAGGCTGGTGGCAATGCGCATCAACTCTTTGAAGTACGATTCAAGCTCGATTTAGACCTATTTCTTTGTCTGCACCTAGGTGAGAGTCCCATGTGATGGGATCGTATGTTTGTGCACCACAACATCCATAATCTTGAATACTCGTGCATGGGAAGCCTGTATGCTAGTGATGAACTATAGGAGCACTTCATAATTCTGGATCTCACTCCGGATATGTGCTTTCAGCTCGACCACATTGACCCTCATCATCTTAGGTAAGTGAAGTGGGGCTCCCTTATACTTCATCATCCATGTTTGCATGTCATCACCAACAACATGAAAGTTCACTAAGATACGTCCTCTTCTAGCACATCATTGCTGCCATCTGGTTAGATGGACAACTATCTTGTGCACAATATCGAACTTGGAGTACAATGCTCACATAACTATGTCAAGGGACAATACCTCATCTAGCATTGCCTTCTTTAGTTCAACTCGGGTAGACATAGTCACCAAGTATCCTCCTTGCTTGGTCGTTTGTAGTTCCTTTTCAATTCACTCATTATTAGCTATTAGAAAGTGAACACTTAAGCTAATGGCTTCAGCATACACTCTGGTTGTATTGGCCAAGGCAGTTGGATGTTTGCACACATCAGTCATGATCACTCATTCCTCAACTTGCATAGGAGATGTATGATCCTTTGGAGTTGACACTCTTCGAAACTTCACAACCCTATGTTGGGATTCATCGAACGAGATGTTGTGAAGTTATTCTTCTGGTTAATCACCAAGGATCTCTGTGCCTCCTTGGTCATTTCAGACTTGTTCATCATCTAGATGCATTAAAGTGGGTGAGCCAACCACTTTGTGGTGAGGCATGAGGTTGGTGTCCTGTTCCTACTCCTGTTGCTCCATGTCTGCATCCAACTGTTAAATTGCTTGTTCTATCTCAGGATCAAATTCTTGCCCCTGCGATTGTTCACCCTGTTCCCTTGATGCCAGTTGTTTTGATGAATCAACTACTTGTATGGGGCTACTTTGTTTGTTTGCACATGTTACACCCCCTGCTATATCTACTGCTATTGTGCTTCCCTCTCCTATTTTCGTAGTTCTTGTTCCTTTCAGAGTTGCTCCCTTAGCTCATGCAACTCCTTCTCTACTTCTTCCATTCTCTTCTTATCCCTCCATATTCATGCGATTCAGTTGACGTGTTGCTGTCTCTTTGCCTCTATAGCTATGGATGCTTTATCTACAAGTGGATCTACTTGAAACTTGTAGATTTTCTCCTCCTCTATGCGATTGACAATCTTCCTCTTACCTTTGTCACACATTGGTATGCTTACCTTTGCTACCACTACTGTTGTCAGTGCTCTTCATGATGCTACTACATGTTTCTTCGATAACCACTCGACAACGAAGCCGATCAGTTCATTGGCTCTAGAGAAACTGTAGAAGTATCTCCATGGGTCCTCCTCGGATCAATGACATGCCCCATGGATCCAGTTGAACTGAACTCTCGTGCAATGATCTTTCACAGTACAATGTGGGTCATACAAATTGTAGCTTTGGAGGTCAAATGGGTACTTCTTCATCAGTTTTGCTTTGAAATCCACTTGCTTGATACTCCGGATCTCATATAACCTAATTTACAATGGAAGAGTGGGCCAAGATGCCTTCTTCCGATGCAATCTAGCTGTCAATCCTACTAAGATGTGATATGCTACTTCTTGCATGACAAGTACATCCAAGGTAAACTTCAGAAGAACATGCAGAGGCTTCTTTTCACTAAACATTCGGATAAAAGTGTTGGACGGTGAGGCATACCAATCTGCAATGCCTATCAATGCCTCCATTGCTTCCTTTGACATGTAGGGTGGATCCTATTCAAATATCATCTTATACACAGGGGTGACAAAATTCTCAGACAACCATGTGATTACTCCTTTGAAGCTTCATTCGGACAACAACTTGAAATACGTGTTCACAACAGTCTTCACCGATGACCACGCCCACTCCAAGCCTGGGAACTCCTCTCAGGCACAAACTGCATCTAAGATGTAGGTGGACATGTAAATCTCTGCATGCATACCTTTGGGTGATTTTCGAGCCTTCATTACTTGTTCCTTAAGCTGATGAGTCAATATGTCAAACCAGTTACATGGTTTTCCTTCTCTAGCCAATTGGTCTAGGATACCACCCAACTCTGTGGGAAGGTTTTCGTGCTTGCTTGGCCATACAGTTGACATTTAAATATGACCAAGTATTGGTACGACTTCCTCAATATCTTTGTCTTGTAGATCTATTTGGGTGTCAACCTGAATCGAGCTGGCTCCTTTACCCAATTCTTCAGAATGTCTCTGGAGCTAGCATTGTTGTTGGGTAAGATGAATGGAGTCTTCATGATAGTCACAGGCTCTAACATCTGATACATCTCATCATAATCTCATGCCCAGAAGGTTGCAAGTTTCATCACAGTGACATTACTCAAGGTCATCGTCTTGGGATCAATGTGAGAGACGATCCAGTGTATCATGTCTGCGCATGGGAACATGGGATATATGCATGCAATCTGGTACAAGACGGACTTGTGAATGTTCACATACACCTAATGGTCTTCGAGGTATTCCAAAAAAATTCTTGTAAATGTTTCATTGACCTCTTGCCACTTCAATTTGATGTCCTTGTCTAGATACAACTTTGTATCTTCATAGATCGTCAAACTAGAGGACACTCGCTCAACCGCTGCTTCAGCTGCATTTCGATCATTTTCTTGTGATCTTGTTCTCTTGGAAGCCATTGAGATGGATGAACACCTGAAATATTTGGGGACAAGAAACATGCATGGCAAGAAATCTGTTAGCGAAAAACAAAGCAAATTCAAGGAATGACACAGAACATACCTGGGAAATTGATGGGCAAAGATTGCATAATTTCATTTGGGACGCTAGGTGACTCACTGCCACAACTACACAAAAGGCAGTTTGGGCTATTTGGGAGGAAATTCTAGCTACTACATTTGTGCAATGCACAATCCAAACTAGTTGGTGGCTGTTGGGATTGCGCAATGCACAATTCCAGCTGGGAGTGACTACAGACTCAGGGACTACATTGCGCAATTTTCTGGGCCATCAGTCACTGTCCCTAAAAAAATGTGAAAAATAGTCCTGGCGGATAGTGCTAGGAAGAAATGCACATTTCTGGAGAGGAAGATAGAGCCTTACTTCCCCATATTGCATAATGTTGTCTCAGTGAACGCAGAGTCCGGGCCGAGGTTGGCCCGGCTCGCCGATGGGAAACTGAAAGAAAATAAGACAGTGAATGCACGATGACACAAAGTGAAAGAAGAAGTGATTGACATTGCATGCAAACGTGAATGAAATATTCAACAAACAGATCAACATGCATGTGGGTGAAGCAATTCGCCGATTCAGTGAACGTTCATGCAAAACAGTTTCATGCATGCGACAACAGTGAGATAGCAACAGAAATTGAAATAGAGCTAGGACAAGCTAGTATACATGTAAATGACAGTAAGAATTCAAACAAATCAAGAAAACAACACTCACACAAGCGAATACAAAAAAAGCTACATAAATCCTTAAAAAGACAAGTTGAGGGCACTTACAGGTGAATAGTTGAGCCAAATGTGTCAAAGAGTCCTAGATGTGCTGTGAAATGTCAGAGCTCGAAGATTGATGTGAAATAATGAGCTTTGATGAGTCGAATAAAAAATTTTGGGCTCATGATGCGCATGCCACAAATCTAGGAAAAAGTGAAACTTGGAGGAAAGTTTCTAAAACAACTTTGCATGTAACCTCCAGCTACTAAAAATAGCTCCCTGAATCATGGGATGCCTTCTGCATGTTGCCTTTTGCTATTATAGGAGAAACAAGCTATGCATGCAAGTCAAATTTCCTTGGTCTCGGGTGGAACTGGTCAACTGAGCTGTTCATGCATGAAGCTGCTCAACTGCTTGAGAAAAATGCGCATTTCTAGCTAGCTACCCAGGAGATTTGCGCAATTTTTGGGAAGAGCAGTTTAATACTACCCAAATTTCGGAAATTCTGGGTTGAGCAGCCTTGCTAGGGAAAATTGTACAATTTTCACAAGGAGTGTTGACTCGCATAATTGCACAATTTTGGAGCTCAGCAGGCTGCCAGACAGGATTGTGCAATTTATGGAGGGAAGGCTGGTTTCCCTCCAAAAATGCGTAATTTCTTGGGGGAGCTGCTTGGTCTTCAGCTAGACCAAGTCCAGGTGATCAATCTGTGAGGGGAATGCATCAAAATGTGATGGACAGGTTGTCTTTGTGCAAGAAAAATACTGAAGCTTGTGTACTTGATGAATCAAGACAAGGTGCTGTGAAAGGTTGGTAGGGAGACTCCAAAATGAGGCTAAGGAAAAATTTTGGAGGGTGGTTGTAGCCATTACAACACTTGGCAACAGACTGGTAGAACTCCATCTCTTTGAATGGACCTTGTTCGTGAAAGGCAAGTCTAACACCTCCAGAAGTATTGTTTAACACTCAGGTCATCTTGGCTCCACACTAGCTTGATCATAAGATGTAGTGATCCAGGTGGATATTGGTGGCCACCTGCCAAGTCCACATGGACCCCCACTATTGTCTTTCTCAGCATTTTCAGTTTCCTTAATTGTAGCACAACTTACTATTTTTAGCAGTTTTTCGGGTCCTGAACTTCCGGAGCCGTTTTGAGGCCCTAAACGACGTTTTTTGGGATTCCAGGGGCAACACAGGTCCATGGAACATGGACCAGTGTTGCCGTTCCAACAATGATAGTGCTCGAATAGATATTTCTAATGAGCTATTGTACGCGTCAAACGGAGATCATATGCTAAAGTTACGACCCCGGGAAGTTGATGTACCAACTTACCCCCAAACGGGGCCCACAGTTTGCGTTTCATCTCCTAGGGTTAGGTTTTGGAATGTTAAGGGTTTTTCATTGTTTCTCAACAATAAATAGGCCTTCGAGCCTCATTGTAAGTCATTTCAGAGGCATGTAGCCCACACATCTCTTCTCAGAGATAGCTACCATCGCCCTAGCTAGTTTATTTCCATTTCTGATTGTAAGCATATTTCAGTATTTTCCATTAATGAAATGAAGTATTATTTCCGCTGCATATTTGTGTATATGGTTATCTCTGTAATTTGTTGTGTTCCAGTTTAAATCCGGATCACTCCTTGTTTCACTTATATAAACTTTACCGCAAGAACAGGGAATAGACTATACTCCTTTGTGATTTTTTGGGTCTAATAAGTCTTTAGCAGACTCAAGCATTTTTCTTAGGGTGATGGGGGGCGTGAAAGCAACCATAATGTTATGCTTGGCAAGAACTCTACCAATTTTATCAGTGGTTCCTTTAATATACGGTAAGGAGATTCTAGGGTTTTCAAGAGATTTTCTTTTTTGTTTATTGGATATGGAATTTTTAATTATTTTTTGGATAATGTGTTTTTGAGAGCCATTGTTTACAAAGACCTCATGGAGATGGTTATGTTCTTCCTCTAAATGTTCAGGGTCAAAGATTCTGGAGGCTCTGGTGGCTAGGGTTTTGATGACACCATTTTTTTGCTTCGAATGGTGGTGGGAGTCTGAATGAAGATATATGTCAGTGTGTGTCTGTTTTCTGAAGACTTGATGACTTGGTTTGCCATTTTTCTTGGTAAGGAGGACAACCAAGAAGGGGAGCTGGTTGTCTTTTTCAATTTCAATAGTAAATTTTATGTGGTTAGAGAGGTTGTTTATATGAGCTAAAAATTCCTTAAGTTTGTCCAAACCATGGCTCCATTTAGCAAAAATGTCATCTACATATCGTTTCCATTCTTCATGGGTAAAGGGGAAGGACCTAAAGGCCATATGCTCAAAGTGTTCCATGTATAGATTGGCAATCAATGGAGATAATGGAGAGCCCATTGCAACGCCATGTGTTTGCTCATAGATTTTTCCCTTGAAGCTGAAGTATGAAGATTTAAGGCAAATGCCTATAAGTTCCACCGTTTCAAGGTCTGTGATTCTCTTCAATACTTCTAAGGCTTCATCCACAGGAATCATAGTGTAGAGAGACACTACGTCAAAGCTAACCATTAGGTCATTGTCATTAAATTCTAGGTTTTTGATCCATTCTATGAAGGAAGCCGAATCTTGATGTAAGAGGGAGTGTTACCGGATAAAGGTCTAAGTTTGTTTGCAAGATATTTAGCCAACCAATAAGTGGGGGATCCTATAGTGTTTACTATAGGTCTTAAAGGAA
Source organism: Pinus taeda (assembly GCA_000404065.3). Taxonomy (NCBI): domain Eukaryota; kingdom Viridiplantae; phylum Streptophyta; class Pinopsida; order Pinales; family Pinaceae; genus Pinus; species Pinus taeda. Next base: position 115,903 of record APFE030636008.1, read on the forward strand.
CACCAATTTTATGGATTTTAGGCACTCCATAGATTCTAGGGATAATAGCATTATTAGGGATTAATTTGTTCTTAATATTGGTATCAAGAGAGGAGTTTTTAATTTTGTTACTTACTTGGCGAAGGATTTTGTTGCTGGGATCCTTGTTCAAAACTCTATAACAGCCACTATTGTTTAGGTGATCCTCCATTTTATGATCATAATCTGTTCTATCCATGATAACAGTGGCATTTCCTTTGTCAGCTTTTAAGATTATAATGTTTTTGTTATTCTTGATGTTTTTTAGGGCTATGGTTTCTTCTTTGGATATGTTGTTGGGCAGAGGTCTGGCATTTCTAAGAATTTTGAAAACATCTTGTCTTATTTCTTCTGCTGTATTTTGATCAGTGTTTTTGATAATGACTTCAATGTTACTTATGATGTCAGTTATAGGAATTTTGGCTAGAGATAATGCAAAATTTAAACCTTTTTCTATAAGTAATTTTAAGTTATCATCTAAGACAAGTTGTGAAAGATTAATTACCATGGATTTTTTGAGAAGGTTGTTGAGCGAATTCCCAGAGTTCTTGGTATCATCATTAATTTTCTGATTTAAGTCATTTGAATGGGCGCTGGAATTATTAGCAGCGAAGGAGGAATGCGTTGTCTCATAGGGAAGATTTTGTTGTCCGGTATCAGACCTTATATTCTGCGCAGTGGAGACATTGTCAATGTGCTGTTTTAAACCATTTGAAGATGCCACTGTTTCCGTATTCTATTGATCGTTTACCTTTTGCTGTCCGGTATCAGACCTTATATTCTGCGCAGTGGAGACATTGTCAATGTGCTGTTTTAAACCATTTGAAGACGCCACTGTTTCCCAGGGCGTATTCTGTTGACCATTTACCTTCTGCGCAGGGAGACCTCTACTCAGGTATGCATACCTGTCCAACAACGTGGGATTGACGGGTTCGTTTGATACGCTGAGATCCTTGGACTCCTTTTGCGCAGGACAACTTAGGTCTGAGTTCTGCGTTTGAATCTGAGGAGGAAGAGCACAGCTTGGATACCCGGTTATGGGAGAACAATGATGGGAGGGGTTGGGCGTAGCCTGGAGAGATATAAAGCTCGAGTACCAGTTAGCTTTTTGCCTATTTACAGTAGAATCTTTTCTATTAAATTCAGTGTTTCTCAGTGTGTTGAGTTTTTTGGTTTTATTGGCAAGAGAGAAATCAAGAAATCTCTCAGCTTTGGCGAAGGTGGGGCGTCTAAGTACTGCGAAAGATCAACCGAAGGTGTAAACCCAGAAGATTTTCAGATATTTTAATTAATCGAGATCTAGCAAATTTGATTTCATGCTTTATGAGGGTTTAACTAAGATTATTGAAAAGAGAAATGTTTCGACCTCGTTTAAACAGATGGCTGCATTTAGCATATGAGCGTGGATAGGTTTCTAGCTCTTGTAATTCTCATCTTCTTAAAATTTAAAGCATTGTTCAGAATGTCCCTTCCATGGTGGGACTTAATGGTGTTAAAAAGAGATTCCATACAGGCTGGTAGAATGTTATGCTAGTGGAAAGTCCTGTGAACCATTTATGAAACCAATGTTTTGGACTAGCTAGGTGAGTCCATCATCAGGGCAATGAGATCAGTATTTTGAGAAGAGAGCCGCGAAACTTATGGAGCTATAAATAGTTGTTTAAAAGAAATTTGATATCTATTTGTGTTATAATATCGGTTTGATTTGTGATTATTAATTAATAATTTTTTTATTTTTTTTTATAATGACAACAAAATTTTTTTGTTATATATATTATTTTAAGTGTTA
>APFE030636008.1:118916-132144 GCA_000404065.3 Pinus taeda
CCTAACCCTAGGAGATGAAACGCCAAACTGTGGGCCCCGTTTGGGGGTAAGTTGTACATCAACTTCCCGGGGTCGTAACTTTAGCATATGATCTCCGTTTGACGCGTACAATAGCTCATTAGAAAGATCTATTCGAGCACTATCATTGTTGGAACGGCAACACCGGTCCATGTTCCATGGACCCGTGTTTCCCCTGGGATCCCAAAAAACGTCGTTTAGGGCCTCAAAACGGCTCCGGAAGTTCAGGACCCGAAAAACTGCTAAAAATAGTAAGTTGTGCTACAATTAAGGAAACTGAAAATGCTGAGAAAGACAATAGTGGGGGTCCATGTGGACTTGGCAGGTGGCCACCAATATCCACCTGGATCATGTAGCATCTACTAATCTCTTGGTCGATTGACACACATTCCAAGCCAAGGCAACACAATTGTTTTGATTAGGGTTGAGGGGTATATTGGTGCACAAGAAGTATAGTCGTTAGAGTCTTGGTTTCATCTTTGACGTTGCTCCATTGTCAGCAGGCCTGGACAGTACCCCGACGGAGTCACATAGGAACAAAAGCATGGCTTCGCTACTAGTGAGCCTGGTTAGTACCCTGACGAAGTTACTTGCATCACCTTCCTACATAGGAAGCCTTTCTCTTCTTTCACCTTATTCATTTTCACTTTGAATTTTTTTTTTTTACTTTTTCATTTTTTTTATTCTTCATTTTTTCAACTGTGCATAGCACTTATTCATTTCAAAGGCAGAAGAGGGATCCTGACTTATTGAGAGTAGAAGAGGTTGTTCTAGTAGAGAGGTAGTTTATTGTATATATGATGTGCCTATTAAGGTTTTCCCCCTTTCCTTACTTTACTTGACTGAGCTGACAAGGGTTAACCCGAAAACAACCAACTAGAGAAGGTGACACTAGTTAGCACATAAGCATTTTGTTTTCACCAAGGTTCACTTTGAATAGTAAGTATTTTCCTTCAACGTATCAAAGAATAAAGGTAACAATTTCTTCATACAGAGACAAGATGACAGATAACTAAGTAGTGGTAGGTGTACAAGCCCTCTTGTACTTCACTCAACTCATTTCAAGAGTCATACATGGTTTCATGCGAAACTAACCTACAAACAAAACGAGCGAACTAAACGAAACAAAAAAAATAACAAACAACAAGGCAAAGTAGAAGAAAAAGTGAAAGAAAATCAAGCAAACAAACAAGCAAGTAGACAAACAAACAAACAAAGCGAGTATGCAAACAAGCATGCAAGCAAATTGTCTGAAAGCAAACACTACTCCTACTCCTACACTACCGGTGCATGGGCCTGATCACATGAAGTGATATTTCCAATGCAGCCACCGACGCATTGGTTGACCCATGTTGGTGAAGGCTTGGTCCACGAGCAACCCAGTTATGCAAACCAGTAAGAAAGAAATATATAATAATGAAGACAACCACACTTCGTGTTTCAAAGTGTCTATAGGACATAAGTGAGTGTGAGCGCATGATGAGCAGTCTGCGTACTTAACATAGTTCTGTGTGACACTGCGTGAAAATTTGAAACATAAGCACACCCTTGACTGTGACATGCAAGCAAATGAAAGAAACAAAGACAACTTGCATCACGAACTAGTGCTTGCAATGTAAGATTCCTCTAATGCATGAGCGATGGAATTGTGCAGTTCGAGTGGAGCAACTATGATCCATGTGTGAGGTGGATCTTCAATGCATGAAGATGAGTGGTGTGGAGCCTTGGGTTATTGAAAAGTTTCATGATCAGAAGTGAGACTAATCCCAAGAGAGTGAGGGCTTGACATAACCATCAGGTTGGGTTGAAGTGCCTCAACAGTCTTGGGTGTTTCAACTTCTTCATCAGATAGATCATCATAAATCAGTGGGTTCGAATGATCAACTATGATAGAGCCATGATCGTGATCATGTATAGAAACAAATGGATCACGACCACCACAACCAGAAAAATCAATTAATTCATTGGCATCGTCATGATCAGATGAATCAAATAGAGGGGTAGATGAAAAGTGGAAAAACTCATCCTATGTGTTTCCGGAAAAGATAGATGAAAGATCAAGTGGATTTTCAATGAATAACTTATCCTCTCCATTATTGAATGATGGACCAACATCAGGTGACTCCTATGAGTGATCAACAATGGGTGCATCCGTGGATGAAGACACACATGCGAAATCATGGATGGAAGGTTCACCAACGATGTTAGGAAAGAATGGAGGGCACTCAAATGGAAGGCAGTAATCCTTCGTCGACAATTGATGCTCAAGCTCCCATTCATATTCTTCGTGAATGATAATGCATGTTGGTTGTGCAACACCAACTCCGTCAGTGGCTTTTTCCTCATTCACAATAAGAGAAGAGTCCGGAATGGACAAACACAAGACAATATCATTCAGAGGAACACCAGAGTGCGAAGACAGAAGTTGTAGAACAAAATGTATATGAGAACTCAAAGAACTCACAACCAAATATATGTGAAAATTGAGTGACGTGATGTTGGGAGGATGTGAAAGCTGAACAAGTGTGTGAGCATGATCCTCACCATCACTCAATAGTGGTGGAATCACTGAATGAGGGGAAGGTGGACAGTTAGTCAAGACAGTGACCACATCCACATGAGATTACGTAGCTCCCTCACTAGAGAATATTGAGTGAGGCTTGATCTCAAGATTATTTTTGGGATGGGCAGATTTATTAAGGCAATACTCGAATAGGTCCCAAAGATAGGTGAATTTCATCTAGCTCTTCGGAGCTTGAAACTGCAAGTGATGAAAGTGCTGCCAAAAATCCATAACTGATTCATGCAGAGCCTTCTGTTGCTGTAACAATTTTTGGTCAAGATGGTTTGGATAAAAATGATACAAATTGTCTTCAATGAGATCATAGAAGTGCTCATGTGAGTGCACGCTATCAGCCGGTAGGCTGAGCAGCCATCGACGTGGAGACTCGCGAAGTGTGTGTGCAAGCAGCAAGCTAGCCTATTCCTTAGAGCACCCATCTTCATCATGAAGCATGGAAATAAAGTCATGTAAGTACTCAGGCCAGGCCACTTCACCTTCACCATCATACGTGTAAGTGGACAAGAGATTGACAAACTCACCCATGATGGAGATATCTTCCCGATTCAAGAAACATGGTGGAGGGAGAAGAGTGCAAGAATCCATGAAAGGTATGCAAAGGTTCAAAACTGGATGAGAGGACACAACTTTTCATCAACCTATCCTTCTAGCACCGGAAATGTTGACAGTGCTGGACCCATCAACATGTCAAGGGGATCTCCCTGGTAAGAAGTCCCAATTAGACCTCAGACCATTTGGTGTAGGAATCCAAGCAGTGGGTCGCATAGCAATGCCTTGACCATGATTTCACACAGAGGCAAGGAAGATAACTCTGGTAGTAGCAAGGGTGTGACCATTGTGGTGAGTCAAGGAAGGTGCATGAGAGGTTCTAACACATGTGGGTTGAGATGAGTGTGCACCTTGGAAACATGTAGCAGTACTCGGATGGAAAGGGAACACACGAGTGAAGATGCATCACAAATTGGAAAGCAAGTCAGCTAGCAATCCAAAGTGATGGTTAAACCAATCAACACATTTCAGAAACATTCATACATGCTCATACATAATAGTCCATATATTCGTGCATAAGAAAGTAAATACATATGTTATTTAGAGTAAACAAGATAGTTGGAATACAATACAACACATGCATGAAATGTGATGGCTCTTATTATATAAAGAAGTGTAAGTTCCAGTCATACAGTACATCCATGTACACTCACTAGCCCCAACAATGGAATGTTACATCCACATCCGCCTGCTCCTCCAAAGACATGTACTAGCTCCGGTGCATTACAATATTGTCCAAGCTCTCTCCAAGATAGTCTTAGTGGAATCTTGGCTGACCAAAATCCTATACAATGAGTTATTAGGGACTATTTATAGCAAAGGGTGGGGTGGCCCTTGAAATTACCCTTTGTGAATGTTCAACTACCCTCGTGACTCTTCACCTACTCTATGACTATTACATTCACTATTGACACTTGAGTTACACTTGACATGACTTAACATTGCAATGCACATGTACCCATGTGAACAAAATGGCTTGAGCAAGCCAAGATAAACATCACTTTGATGTAGACAACCATGGAAGTCCAACCCCTCAACATCCTCATGTTGAACAACAATAACATATTGATGCCAAGATCTGTAGTCCTTGATGGTGTTCATGTTTTCCGCAGTGACATCCGTTTGAAACCTGAATCTTGCCTCCATAGCATCCAGGTACACTGCTTGGGCTCCTCTTTCCAACTTGTCTAAAAGCATGCACATCATTGTCTTCAATGTGGCCAAACCATCAACATACTTGTGTATGATGTCTACATTGATGGGCAAGTCTGTGCTAGTGTCAATGTGCATCAACTCGTCAAAGTATAAGTCAATCTCAAGTCGGACCTGTTTCTTTTTCTTCGGCTAGGTGAGAGTCCCAAGTGATGGAATCGCATGTGTGCGTACCACGACATCCATACTCTTGAATACTCATGCCTGGGAAGCCTATATGCTAGTGATGAACCGCGGGAGCTCTTCATAATTCTAGATCTCACTCAAAAGGTGGTTTATCTATGATATATTTACCTCCATGGAAGGAAATTGTTTCATTTGTTCAACATCGTAAGGTAATGTGTTATATTGAGGCATATACATTGTTTTCGATCCCTTCCCTTGCATCACATTCTTGTAGGAGACAAATCCTTCTAGTTTTCTAGATCCTCGGGCACCTCCACATAGCCTCATATTTAAAAATATGGTAGAATTTTTGGAGATGTGGTGATCCTTCATCTAAGAATAATCCTAAGAAATTTTTCCTTATGAAAGGATATTTTGGATATTTTTTAGTATAATTAGCATCTTCTCTACACATTGCATTATTTTTTGCATTAATCCTAATTCCACGATCCAGAAAATGGTGGAATTCACATGTTTGTATTTGATGATGATTTGAAAATATTCCTATTCTAGATCTCCCTTTCTTCCCTCCCACATAGATTGGTGAGATCCACACCTAGATTCACAACTAGAATTTGTGTGCTTGAGAGTTCTAAAGCAGGTGTCATAGAGGGCCTCATTTTCCAGCACCATACATTCATCTTCATTTTCCATGTGATGATGTAGAGAAATCATAGAATTGTAAGGCTCCACTATAGTATAAAATACCTTATGAGATGGGAAAGTGGAGAAAGTGAGCATCATTTTATCAATGTACTCTTCTCTAATATTGAAGATCAAGAGGGTTCCCATTCCATATCGAGTAACTCCTCCCAAAGAGTGACACAACTAAAACACTTAAATTTAATCATAGTTCTCAAAATCCTTCCTAACAACATAAAGAACTAAATCTATGAGCTATTCCTCCTCAGTGTAATGACCCTTGCCCTACTTTTTCCAACCATAGACTGGCTAAGAACGTAGTTATCAGACCTAAATTCATGTCCATAAGCACTATCCTCACACTACCCATGATAATAGGCTTTAGATCCATGCACACAACATGGGGAACAAATCACCCTGAACTCACCTCATTCTAGTAAACATTAACCCTTTTGAGATGTAGATCTAAAGTTCCTTGATATCTCCTAGTGGGATCAATTATGTGCTCATCACAGGGGCTTCACTGGGGGAGTAATACCATACCACGTGGGTTCATATTGGGGGATATATATTGAGGAAAACGTGGCATAATATATTGGGGGTTATATCGGGGGTAAAGGGTTTTTATATTGGTAGGTATAAAAAATGGAGCTCAAAGTTAATGAAAAAATATAAAGGGGTGTAAAAATTGTTAATGAAAAAAGGGATACCTACAATATATAGTGAAAGTAGGGGTTTTTTAAATTGGGAAGGTGTACTGGTTTTTTATTGTTAGGGGTTTCAATAATATGACTTTTAGAGATATTTTCTAATATGTAGCCAAATTAGGGGTATTGTTTAGTATGCCATGAACGCAGGTGATATGTCAGAGGTTCATTGAGTGAAGCCCCCGCGGTTGCCACATTGGCCACCTTAAATGTGTAGGATTTAACACATCTTGGAAATTTGCTTAGTTTCTATATGCCTTCATGAACTCCATCCATCTATATATGCTACCATCAAAGTAAGTCACCAATGGTTCACAAGAGCCAACAATGTTTTCTTGGTGTGGTATATTTGTTTCTTGACTTTCATATTGAAGATGGGCCAATCAAATTCCCCAATTGTTGTTTGATATTAATCAACAGAGAAGATGGAAATCTTCTACATTTGATTCATAAAAATATGCTTAACACTTAGACTCTTGTTATCCTTCCTTTCTCTAGCTCTAACCCTCTTGATATGATTGACATCGTCTCATATTTATACATATAATGCATCCTTCCTAAAAAGAAATATGCTACAACAAGGTAGAACTAATCCCTAAATAAGTGGATTTAAAACCAACTTATCCTAGATGTAGGATAGAGGAGATAATGTGAATATCTTATGAAGTTTATGTGGAGATCATATTCAAATCATGTGGATATTATAAGAAGCTCAAATGTTGTCAAACCTTCTAGTTTCCATGTGCCCAAATTCATACAAAAGACTTGCTGGTCAAACATGGAACTGTAGATTTTAGGGTACAGTTTTAATAAATCCCGTTTGAAACCTCTTTAAAGCATCCTGTATTTTGTGCCTTTTCAGAATTCTTATCTCGACACCCCTAAAAAACCATATTTTTCACAGTACCCACTATTTATATTTTCCTAATTCATCTTCGACGATGTTTAAATGTATTTCAGAATAATCACATCTTGGTTTTTGAGTTAACATTTTGAACCAACTATTGTGGTTCATCCTCACGACAAGGATACAAGACAAGATCTGTCATTAGGTATAAATAGCAGAGATGCCTCAGGTCCCAAAAGTAGATGTTGGAAATTTAGTTAATAAATTAAATAATTTTAGATTTAAGATGAACATTAACATATAGTTAGGTCAAAATAATATTCAAAGAAGTTAATTAGTTATATTTTCCTAACTAATTATCTTCTTTGAATATTATTTTGACCTAACTATATGTTAATGTTCATCCTATAACTAAAATTATTTAATTTATTAACTAAATTTCCAACGTCTACTTTTGGGACCTGAGTCATCTCTACTATTTATACCTCATGACAGATCTTATTTTTCATCCTTGTCCTAAGGATGAACCACAATAGATGGTTCAAAACATTAACTCAAAAACCAAGATGTGATTATTCCGAAATACATTTTTGGTAATGATATGGATCACAGAAGTCTGAAATCATTGATTTTTCACTGCTCTAGAAAAACTACCTCTCCAATTATTTGTTATATGTTTCCATAGCTAAAACGGGTTTCTATAGCTACAAAAAATTTGGAAAACATCCAAAAGTTTTAGAAACAAGTTGGGGAAAGACAAAAACCACTATAAGAAACTGTCAAATCATGGAAATCAATCATATTAATATTGTTATGCTTTATGAAGTTTGTACAGGATGAGAATGGACAAATTTATGTTAATAAACGTAATAATGAATGAGGAAAAAAGAGAAATTCATAAAATATTATGTAAAATGACCTTCAAAATCATGTCAAAACAAAGGCCCAATGTAAGAACCTTGGGTTAAAATTTCATCTAATAAAGTTAATAATGGTAAAATAATACCAAGGTCATGGGACACATATTACAAGCTGAATGTTGGGAAAAACATTCTAGTGGGTATTCATTTCGGTTTATTATGGCTAAGGAATTTGGAAAAGGCATTGACAAAGGAAAAAAGGCATTAATTGACATTTTATTTATGAAAATAAAGGAAAAATACGAGAAAAGGGAGATGAAAGGTCACAAATTTGCATGTGAGAAAAATTCAAGGAAAAATAGAGGAAATTGAAGAAAATAGAGGCATTAATAATAAAAAGACTTCTGAGGATCAGTTCACAACCTTTTGTAAGTTTTAGCTTGGAGATATATCTATTCTCTCATACTCTTGCACACTGAGGGAATTCTTTGAACACTCTAGCATTGGAGAAAGGAAAGCAAAGGAAGGAAAAGTAAGCAAAGGAAAGCAAGGGACAAGCAAGGAATAGTTGGGGTCAAGCATATTTAGTAGGAGTACTTGTAGGAAACGAGTTAAATGTGTGATTTCCTAGCTGGTTTGTGAATGCATGGTACATGCATGTATTTATTTGTGTCTCTTATTGTCATTGACATGCGGTTTTCAAGGTGTGATAGTACTTTCAACCTTGCCTTTCCATTTTTGGATATATCTGGTGCAATGGGATTTTGTTATTCGATTGAGATTTCTATTGTTCGATGGTTCTGCAATTGGGTGAGGTGGTATCAGGAAAATTCCCAAGGGACTAGGAATCCCTTGACCAGTTTTGGCGAGATTACAGTAAAACCTGAGGGTGGAGACATGAAAATTCCTCAAGGTATTAGTGAATAAACTAGGAGGCATCCAAGCCTATTCTGGGTGCTTAGTGATCCCTTGACCGGTTTTTTCAGGTTTGCGGTAAATCCTGATGGTGGAGGTGGTTTAATATCCAGGAAGCCCTAGTTTTTATGTTCTTCTTTCGGGCCTAGTAATCCCTTGACTGGTTTTGGTGGGATTGTGGTAAAGCCTAGTTGTTTATGTTCTTGTTTTTGGCCTAGTGATCCCTTGACCGATTTTTGGTGGGATTGTGGTAAAACCTAAGGGTGGAGGTGATTTAATCTCTGGGAATCTCTCATTGTTTTGGTCTTGTTACCCACATTCATGTTTGGAATAAGTTATGGGGGTGATTGATAGAAAGAAATATTTGTTTTAGCTCAATCTATGGTCGGGTGGTACGTGGAAGTCTCTGACTTGGTTGGCTTTTAGATATGTTAATAAAATCTCTTTTCCTATTGTATTTTAGGAGTATTTTGTGCTTCTTATTATGTGTGTTTGATGACTATTCTATCATGGTTATTATTCTAGTTATATGTTGGTTATAAGCATGGTTTCATAATAGGTTCTAGCTATGGCTCTTGATATGCTTGATTTGTTGATGAATGGTTAATGAATGCATGAGCTAACATATGTTATTGTAGCTATTGTGAGAGGGCATTAGACCTTCTTGATGTTTCTAAAATAAGCTTTAGATCCCTATGTTTAGGTATGCATTCATGAACTATAGATTACATGTTCTCAATATGTTTGATGAAATGTCTGTCAAGTTATAGGAAGTCTAGGTCAAGTTATTCCTGCAAATTTGTATGTCTAGTATTTTTGGCATGTCATTATTGATTCGAAGAAGTTACTGGAAGTTCTAGGTTGTGGTCTAGATGCTGACCTAGAATTTAGGCTCAGAATCTGGAATCACATGCTCCTAACTGAAAATTTTGTGTTGCAACTGCATGGACGTAGGCTTGTGCATGTGATTGGAGGCTTGAAACCACATGGAGGCCTTTTTTTGGGTGTGATTGAGGGCCTAGGGAAGAGAAGGAGGGGTCCATCTCATGGTTTGGATAGCTGGGATGATTTCTCAACCCTTGACTATCCTATCGGACCTATAGGATGTTGTGAAAGGTTATTTTATCATCAATAGTTGACCCCACTTCCTTAATGGGACCTAGGAGGTTAGGTCATGTCATAGTAGCTCTCCCTCTCATGTCTACCCTCGCAGGCTAGTGAAATTGGGTAAATGTGGGAGGGGTGGATTATAGATTGGTTTCAGTGCATGGTTCAATACTTGGACTGAATGAGTAGAATGTGTTTGTCATACATGTATGTGAATGTTTATGTGTTTGTTATGCAAGAATTATCACGGTTATGATTGTCATGCATGAGGTTGTTGTATGGATTTAATGTTATCATGCATGATGTCGGTATATTGATATGATTATGTATATACATGTATCATTCTAATTTGGACTGATTTTGTAGACGAAATAGCCTCCCATGAGCTTCACTAAGGTATGTTGGTTATGTTTGTATTTTTTTTATTTGATATGGTATGTTTGTTGGAAGAAGAAGATCAAATGTGAATAGAAAAATTGTGGATTACGGTTGACAAGACTCTCCCTATAGATTAGATAAGAAATCAAGAGAGGGGTACTCTCCTGACATAGTAGACGCCTTGATAAGTTTAAAGGTATATATCATAACTTGCAAAGAATATAATGACAGGATCATTCAATCACAAGGGATACTTTCCAGTGCATAGGAGAAATAAGTAGAGGTCAATGCACAGACCTCTGCTTATTTCTCCTTTAGAGTTTTTCATACTTACAGAGACAGGGGAAACCATAGACCAATTATGGATAGACAAATGACACTAATGGGGCATATGGTAGTATGTCTTATGGTGGGCATAGATTGGAAATGGATAAAATGGTTAGAGATGGTAGCTTCTTGGATGCATCTGATAAAAGAGGTAGTGGATATGGGTTCTGCTATAATTCTAGTTTAGAGATATATCATGGTCATCAACACTATCATCCTTATAGGAGGAGTGACATGGGATATTTTCTAGATGAGTTCAAGAAAATGAAGCCACCTACATTTGATGGAGAGTTGAAGAATCTAGAAGATGCATAGGCATGGTTTCTTGAGATGAAGAAGTTATTTGAGTTGCATGATTATATAAAGAACATGAAGGCTAGGATAACTATTTTTATTTTAAAGGGAAAGAATACATTTGGTGGGAAGATGTGAAGTGTTTTAGAAACATTAGGAAAAAGGAGTTGAGTTGGCATGAATTCAATAGACTCTTCAGGAAGAAGTACTTGTCAGAGAGGTACTATGATAGAAAGTCCAACGAGTTCTACCAGTCGAAGAAGGGATCAATGAAAAATGAGTAGATGACTAAGCTCTTGGATTTGTTTAGGTATGTTCCATATCTCAAGGATGAGAAGACAATATTTTAGAGATTTATTAGTGGATTTCCATTAGCATTTAATGATCGGATTGAGTATGATGAGCCTTAGTCACTTAAAGAAGTCATTGGGAAGTTGAAGCATTGTTATGAGAAATCAAAGTGTAAGGCCAAGTCTAAGTAGGGTTGGAAAGGGAATGATAACAATAAAGATAAATGGCCACTGAAGTGAGCAAGACCTCAGGATGTAGGTGAGAAAGATAATGTTTCTCCTTACAAGAATTTTAATGAAATTTAGAAGGCACATGGATCACAGCTTGGAGAGTGAAAGAATAAAGGTGATGGTAAGAGATAGTTGTAGTGTTGGATATGTGGCAAGAAACATATAAAGAAGGATTGTCTAGCATATTAGAGTGGTAGGCCTCATATCTATAGTGCTTAGGAGGTGTAGACAATTGTGGATGTTGGGCAGATAATGTTAGGCCCCTATAATACTAGTGATTCCCCCATTACTATTGTTATTGTATCCCTTATTGTTATTATTGTGCCCCTATTGTCCCCATATTGTTATTAGTACACCATAGAAACCTACTATTGTTTTTTCTGTGCCCTTATGTTATTACTGTTATGTCGGCTTGATTATATTATGACCCCTTAGACTCCTATATATAGAAGGGAGGTTTAGTCATTTGTATCATCCAGGAATTGTTCGTTTGTGTAACGTAAAGGAGGTTTCCCCCTCAAAGAGGCTTAATTCTAAGGCATTGATCTATCTTTTCTATCTTTTTGTGAGCTAGTTTCCTAACATTTGGTATCAGAGCTTTGGATTCTAAGGTTTTGCTGCTCCAAACAGGTCATTGTAGAATTTTCACTATAACTTGTTTTCTGCAATGTTTCAGAACCTACAAAAAAAACCCATTTGATCTAAAATCATTTTGAACTTCGAGTCCAAATTTCAGAGCTTGTCTCTCTATATTTGTGGAGATATGATCTAAGGAAGTTAGGGTTTTTGCAAAATCCTGAATTATATTCCAAACAGGTGACCTGGGAAAAATCGTCATAACTTTGGTTTTAAGCATCAGATTGAAATTTCATAAGAATTTTTAGAAGACGGCCTATAGTTTTTTGTGTATCAATTTAAAGTACTAAGGTCGAAACAATGACATGTGGCACGTCATACACGTTTTCTCTACTGAATTATTTTATAATCAAGTCACCGTGGGAGATTTGGCATAACTATTCCTTGGAGAATCCAATATTGATCAGACTTGTGGGGTTAGAAAGAGGACTCAAAGGGATGCCACAGAACGAGATTTCAGATATCCAAGATTTCTAGTTACAGAGATACAATAGATTCAATATCAAGCTCTTACAAAGTGAAAAAAAAGGTGTAGTTTTTTTTAAATTTTGCATAAGATTGGTTTGAAAAATTAGTTTGAAGGAATTCAAAAGGAATACTGAAGAATTATTAGCATTAATCAATGTCCCGAAGAAAGAAAATGGAAACACCTAGTAAGCAACCTAAAAGCTCTAACATGACTCGTGAAGAAGAGGAAGAAATGCAACATGATATATCAAAATTACAAGTCCAATTACAACAAATTTCACCCTCACTAAAGGTAAATGAAGCCAAGAAGAATGGTGTGGAAGCTAATATGAATGGCATGCAAGTTAGGATGGAAGCTAATATGGATGGCATGGAAACTAATATGGATGGCATGGAAGCTAAGATGAATGGCATGGATGCTAAGATGAATGGCATAGACGATAAGATGGAAGAATTGAAGATAAATTTGAATAAGTTGCTACAAGAAATGGTCACTAATGGTGAAAGGGTAGTAAAGGAAACTCATGATGATAACAAAATAAATTTAATCATGATTTCATAGACTCTAATGTTGGATTGAAGACCCACCATGTTCCAAAAGTCGATATGACGAAGTTTGATGGCAAGGATCTCGGAACATGGATACTATATATGGAGCAACTTTTCGATCTCCATAATGTGCAAAACGCACAAAAGGTACGTATTGCAACTTTATATTTGGAACCAAATTAGTTTGTATGGTATCAATGGCTTTGCTCTTGTAAACAAATTGTCACTTGGGAAACTTTTACGGAAAAAGTGATAGCACATTATGAGGATACAAAAAGCAACAACTTTTTTAGTCAATTGATAAATCTCAAACAAAAGGGTTCAATGATGGAGCACATTGAGGTTCCCACATCGAAATCAGCTATTTCTTCAGATATCCAAAAATTCTTGGACAATCATTCCAATGTATTTGATACTCCCAAAGGTCTCCCACCTATTCGTGATCATGATCA
>APFE030636008.1:132581-147055 GCA_000404065.3 Pinus taeda
CCTTTTGGCCTTACCAAATCACCTTCTACATTTCAAGGTTTGATGAATTCCATTTTCAAACCCTTCCTTAGAAAATTTCTGTTAGTATTTTTTGATGATATACTAATCTACAACAAGTCTTGGAAGGATCATGTTGAACATGTTGACAGGGTGCTCAAACTATTGAAGGAGAAACAATTATGTGCATTGAGTTTTGTGCAGTTAAAGCAGTTTATTGCAAATGCTCTAGTTTTAAAGATTTCAAATCCATACAAAGAGTTTGTGGTGTGTAGATATGATTGAAAGAGAGGAATTGGTGGAGTCTTAATGCAAGAGGGATAGGTGGTATGCTACTACTCAAGGAAATTGAATGAGCATGAGCAAAACTATGTAACACATGATCTTGAGTTGGCAATAATTATTCGTCCATTAAAGATGTGGAGGCACCATATTCTTTGCAAGCGATTCATCTTGATGAGTGATCATAGTTGGATAAGATACATGTTTGACCAACCTAATATGGATGTCATGCACGCTAGATGGTTGGCTACGCTTAGTGAGTTCGATTACAAGATGAGGTACATTAAGGGTAAAGAGAACAGGGTTGCAGATGCTCTTAGAAGAAGAGTATACGTGAATCATATAACATATTTGAGTTCATATGGGATAGATTTATAGGATCAAATCTTAACAAAATGACATCAGGATGACAAATAAATGGAGCTTAGGCATAGGTTACGATATGATGATGAACAACCTCTCAAAGGAATATCTTTGGACGTTCCAGTCGGCCCTTCTGCGGTCGTTCAAACCGAAGCTCTTCCTTCATTAAATTTGAACAGTGAGGACCTCTCTAAGATGGGCCAGATCTCGGGTAGTTCATCCTCTGTCCGTCACTATAACCTCAGATCTCATAGTAAAAGATCTGCTAATCTTCAGCTTGTCCCGGAAATGGTTGGTGGTCTCTGTTCTGAGTCGTTGAAGAGTCCCTTGAAAAAAGGTAGAGGGAGAAAATCTCTTTTATCTAAAGCACAAGTTAAGGCAAAATTAGATGTAGTGGATGGTAAACAAATGTCGATCCCTGGGGTGCTTAGAGCAGCAAAACCCCCTGAGACGGTTATCAAATGATCTGTCTTTCATGGAATTGTAGGGGGTTGGCTAGTAAACCCAAAAAACTAGCTCTAAAAGATTTAATCTCCCGCCACAACCCGGATATGGTCTTTCTTCAGGAAACTCTGGGCAATAGTGCTGATGTTGAATCCTCCCTCTGTTCTCTATTTTCAGGTTGGGTTTTCACTGCTCTGGATGCTCTCGGCCATTCTGGTGGTCTTGCTATTGGTTTTAAAAAGGGAAGATTAAAGGTCTTAAATTCTTGGGGTCTGTCCCATGCTCTTGGGCTGGAGATCCTTTCACCCGATTTTGAATTACCTTTTCTGGTCATCAATGTGTATGGTCCCTGTCAGGGCCGGGCCTCTTTTTGGAATGATTTCCTCTCGAAAGAGCTGTTAAAAAACAAAAAGTTGCTAATATGGGGGGACCTAAATTTTTCTTTAGGGATAGCCGAAGCCTGGGGGCCCAATGCAAGGGAAGATCCTCTGGCCAATTTTTTCCTAAAAGCTTTTCAGACTCATAATCTTATTGATGTAAACATAATAAAGGCAAAGCCGACCTGGAGAAACAGAAGAACGGGAGAGGAGAGAATTGCTAAAAGACTGGACCGTTTTCTCATAAATGAGTCGCTGGCTTCTTATATCCCTCTCTTCAGGCAATGGGTGGGTGAAGGGGGAAACTCGGACCATTTTCCTATCTTCCTTGAGTTCTCAAAGACCCCTCCCAAGCCGGCTTCTCCATTTAAGTTCAATGCTACCTGGCTTCAGGAGGAGTCATTTCTTCAGTTGTTTAGGAATACTTGGAGGCACCCGGGCTCTACCCCTCCGGAAAATTAAACGAGGAATTGGTCAGAATTGATGAGGCTCTAAGTGCTTTAGAAGATCCGGATGCTGATGCTTACATCTCTCAAGAGGTGAAAGAAAGAATACTGGGGTTAGAAAAAAGCAGAGCCAAGATTCTTCTGGACAAAGAAGAGGAATGGAGGTTGAAAAGTAGGGCTATTTGGTTGAAAGCGGGGGATGAAAATACAAAATTCTTCCATAATTACGCAAAGGGGCGGAAAAATGCAAATACTATTTGGAAATTAAAGGACGCGGATGGAAGGGAGCACTCAACTTTCGAGGCTGTATCAAATTTGGGGAAGAGTCATTTCCAATTCCTTTTTGCTGACCCAGGGGGAATTTCTATAGCCGAAATCATTCGAACTGCCCAAGCTTTCCCTCGCTTTGTGGAGGAGGAGGAAGCAGAAAATCTTTTTATAGAAGTGACTAAGGAGGAAGTAGAAAATGTCATAAAATCAATGCCAAAAGACAAAAGTCCAGGTCCAGATGGTTGGACCATAGAGTTGTTTAATCATTTCTTTGCGCAGATTGGTGATGAGCTAACAGATGTTGTGGAAGAGTCAAGGAAAAAAGGAGAAATCTATGGTCCTTTTAATGCAACCTTTATTGCCCTCATCCCGAAAAAAGAGGACCCGGAATCTTTTGAAGATTTCAGACCTATCTCTCTCTGCAATGCTATCTACAAGATCATAGCAAAAGTCATAGCGGTTCGCCTGAAGCCAATTCTTTCAGTTTGTATATCCAATGAGCAATTTGGATTTCTGGATGGTCGACAAATTCATGAAGCCATTGGGGTGGCATAGGAAACCATTCATAGCATTAGACAAGCAAAGAAAAAAGGGGCGGTGCTTAAATTAGATCTGTCCAAAGCCTACGACAGGATTAGCTGGTCATACCTCAGACTGTTGTTGATTCATCTTGGCTTTAAGGTGGAGTTCATAAATTGGATAATGGGATGTATTTCAAATGTTTGTTTTGCTGTTTTGATTAATGGGGCCGCATCTCAATTTTTCAAAAATCAGTGAGGCTTGAGACAAGGATGCCCTCTCTCTCCCTTGCTTTTTCTTCTGGTTGCTGAAGGCCTCAGCAGATTGATCACAAAAGCCAAGAGAGCAGGTTTGATTACAGGTTTGGAAGTTGCTGTAAATCTTTTCATAACTCATCTCCTATTTGTTGATGATATTTTATTGTTTACAAGTGGAAATATAAATGAACTAAAAGAGCTCAAAGACATTCTTGATATATTTCTGAAAGCTACAGGGCTCCAAATAAATCCCAGGAAGTCACACTTTATTATGGAAGCTTTCTCCAGGCAGGAGGAGATATTGATCACATCATACTTTCCCTTTGAAATCTGCAGTATGGATCAGCCTTTCAAGTACCTGGGGTTTTGGTTAAAACCGTCTGCATACCGAAAGCAGGATTGGAACTGGCTGGTGGCAAAAATTGAACAAAGGATTTCCCACTGGAGTTTCAAATGGTTATCAAGGGCTGGCAAGCTAACTCTGTTCTTCAGGCCATCCCAGTCTTTTGGGCTGCTTTGACCTGGATCCCAAAAGGATTTCTTCACAAAATCAAACAAATATGCAGCAGATTTCTGTGGTCGGGAGCCAAAGAAGATTCAGTCCTTCCCTGGGATGCTTGGGATAAGATCGCTAGACCAAAGGAATGGGGGGGATGGGGCATCAAGCATCTCGTCGATTTTAGTCAATCTCTGGCAGCAAAATCAGGATGGCGAATTATAAAAGCAGAGAACCTTTGGACCAGAGTGGTCAAAAGAAAGTATATTGACCCATTTCCGCTAGAAGTTTGGATTCGGAGCCCAAACAAAAAAGGTAGGAATTGCTCGGTAATCTGGAAGGCCACTTCAGAGGGATTCAAAATCATAGAACAAGGACTTGCTTGGCAGGTGGGGAATGGAGAAAATCTATGGATTGGCAGGGATCCGTGGGTTGGATGCAACGACCTTTTTGCCTTACCCCCTGGTCTTGTCGCTCATCTCGATTCAAAGGGTATCCACAGGTTAAGTCAGATAGAAAACATGGAGTTATACTCCATTTGGGGACAGGAATGGAAATCAGTTGAGGATCTGGGCATTGATCCCACCTGGAGAATCGAGTGGCAAGCCTACACTCATGAACTTAAGCGGTCAAATGTCAGAATAAAGGATCATCCAGACTCCCTGGTGTGGGCACATGCTGAGACGGGATTATATTCCCCAAAGGCTGGCTATAATTTTCTGATGAAGAGAAAGGGCTGGGATCCTCCTGGTTGGTGGGCAAAGCCACTGTTCAAACTGAAATGCCCCAAAAAAGCCAGAATTTTTCTCTGGTGTGCGCTTAAAAGAAAGATCCCTACTTGGGAAATCCTTCAAGCTCGTTTCATGCAGGGGCCGAGTAGATGTCCCTTATGCCTGGTTGCTTCGAAATCCATTACACACTTATTTGTGGAATGTTCCTTCACAAGACAAGTCTGGGACGAAACAAACATGCTTCTGAACATTAACTCCAGATGGGAAGGGGGAGATCTCACTGCAGCTTGGGATTTTTGGTGGTCCACCTATCCTGAGAAGAACCTGAGGAACCTTCCTGCTATTCTCTGCTGGGGCATTTGGATAGCCCGGAATCGTAGTATATTCAATGAAAAATCAAATCCAGTGGAATTAATTGCAATCCAAAGCTCAACCATCCTTGCAAGCATTCCTGAGCCGGAAGGCCCTTCATCCTCAAATCAGCGGAAAGAAATCCTGATTAAAGAAGGCATCCCCTGGGCATTCTTTGACGGGGCAGCGCAAAACAAATCCACTGGTGCCGGAATTATTATTCATCTTAGTCCTTCACATTCGCTTAAAGCCTCAGTGGGTCTCGGGATGGGCACAAATAACTTTTCCGAACTATCAGCTTTAAAACTTCTCCTTTGCTGGCTCATTCATAGACAGATCCTCAAAGTTCAGATTTTTGGAGATTCTTCAAATGTTGTAAACTAGGTCAATGGAAAATTTAGATGCCGGAATTATATGTTGATGCCTCTGTTAGAAGAAATTCAAAATCTAAAATCTTCTTTCACTGTTCTATCTCTTGATCATATTTACAGGGATAAAAATGATGAAGCTGACAGGTATTCTAAAGCAGGCTTACAACAGGCTGTAGGTTCGTGGAGGATAAAGGAGCAGTTCCAGGACCAGATCGGTGAGACGGATATGGCCCCTTACACTTAATGTTCTTTGTTTCAATCTGAAAATGCGCCAGGATCAAATGGTCACTTTTGTTGTTACTGGCGGCATATCATATGTGAACCTTTTCACGCACTTTTTCATGTCTTTTAAATTCGGAGAAGCTCGACAGAAACTCATTTTTGTTAATTTGTGGGTTTTTTTTTCCTTTAAAGGAGCCCCAGATGTACTAGACAACCTCTGTTTTTATCTGGATATGGCTGTGACAGGCCGAGATCAGATGAACTTGGTGTTTTGTTTTTGCAAAAGACATGCTGGATGACATCGTGGAGAAGGATGGTTTTCCTCTTTCCGCCTTAGGCAGTTTTCTGCTGAATGTTAACTCATCTGTTTGTAGCTTTTTTATTTTTATTAATAGAAAAGCTCGGTTTTTTTCCTCAGAAAAAGAAAAAGTTATGGGGGTGATTGACTGAAAGAAATATTTGTTTTAGCTCAATCTATGGTCGGGTGGTACGTGGAAGTCTCTGACTTGGTTGGCTTTTACATATGTTAATAAAATCTCTTTTCCTACTGTATTTTAGGAGTATTTTGTGCTTCTTATTATGTGTGTTTGATGACTATTCTATCATGGTTATTATTCTAGTTATATGTTGGTTATAAGCATGGTTTCATAATAGGTTCTAGCTATGGTTCTTAATATGCTTGATTTGTTGATGAATGGTTAATGAATGCATGAGCTAACATATGTTATTGTAGCTATTGTGAGAGGGCAATAGACCTTCTTGATGTTTCTAAAATAAGCTTTAGATCCCTATGTTTAGGTATGCATTCATGAACTATAGATTACATGTTCTCAATATGTTTGATGAAATGTCTTTCAAGTTCCAGGAAGTCTAGGTCAAGTTATTCCTGCAAATTTGTATGTCTAGTATTTTTGGCATGTCATTATTGATTCGAAGAAGTTACTGGAAGTTCTAGGTTGTGGTCTAGATGCTGACCTAGAATTTCGGCTCAGAATATGGAATCACATGCTCCTAACTGAAAATTTTGTGTTGCAACTGCATGGACGTAGGCTTGTGCATGTGATTGGAGGCTTGAAACCACATGGAGGCCTTTTTTTGGGTGTGATTGAGGGCCTAGGGAAGAGAAGGAGGGGTCCATCTCATGGTTTGGACAGCTGGGATGATTTCTCAACCCTTGACTGTCCTATAGGACCTATAGGATGTTGTGAAAGGTTATTTTATCATCAATAGTTGACCCCAGTTCCTTAATGGGACCTAGGAGGTCAGGTCATGTCATAGTAGCTCTCCCTCTCATGTTTACCCTCGCAGGCTAGTGAAATTGGGTAAATGTGGGAGGGGTGGATTATAGATTGGTTTCAGTGCATGGTTCAATACTTGGACTGAATGAGTAGAATGTGTTTGTCATACATGTATGTGAATGTTTATGTGGTTGTTATGCAAGAAGTATCACTGTTATGATTGTCATGCATGAGGTCGTTGTATGCATTTAATGTTATCATGCATGATGTCGGTATATTGATATGATTATGTATATACATGTATCATGCTAATTTGGACTGATTTTGTAGACAAAATAGCCTCCCATGAGCTTCACTAATGTATGTTGGTTATGTTTGTATTTTGTTTATTTGATATGGTATGTTTGTTGGAAGAACAAGATCAAATATGAATAGAAAAATTGTGGATTACAGTTGACAAGACTCTCCCTATAGATTAGATAAGAAATCAAGAGAGGGGTACTCTCCTGACATAGTAGACGCCTTGATAAGTTTAAAGGTAGATATCATAAGTTGCAAAGAATATAATGACAGGATCATTCAATCACAAGGGATACTTTCTAGTGCATAGGAGAAATAAGTAGAGGTCAATGAACAGACCTCTGCTTATTTCTCCTTTAGAGTTTTTCATACTTACAGAGACAGGGGAAACCACAGACCAATTATGGATAGACAAATGACACTAATGGGGCATATGGTAGTATGTCTTATGGTGGGCATAGATTGGAAATGGATAAAATGGTTAGAGATGGTAGCTTCTTGGATGCATCTGATAAAAGAGGTAGTGGATATGGGTTCTACTATAATTCTAGTTTAGAGATATATCATGGTCATCAACACTATCATCCTTATAGGAGGAGTGACATGGGATATTTTCTAGATGAGTTCAAGAAAATGAAGCCACCTACATTTGATGGAGAGTTGAAAAATCTAGAAGATGCATAGGCATGGTTTCTTGGGATGAAGAAGTTATTTGAGTTGCATGATTATATAAAGAACATGAAGGCTAGGATAACTAGTTTTATTTTAAAGGGAAAGAATACATTTGGTGGGAAGATGTGAAGTGTTTTAGAAACATTAGGAAAAAGGAGTTGAGTTGGCATGAATTCAATAGACTCTTCAGGAAGAAGTACTTGTCAGAGAGGTACTATGATAGAAAGTCCAACGAGTTCTACCAGTCGAAGAAGGGATCAATGAAAAATGAGTAGATGACTAAGCTCTTGGATTTGTTTAGGTATGTTCCATATCTCAAGGATGAGAAGACAATATTTTAGAGATTTATTAGTGGATTTCCATTAGCATTTAATGATCGGATTGAGTATGATGAGCCTTAGTCACTTAAAGAAGTCATTGGGAAGTTGAAGCATTGTTATGAGAAATCAAAGTGTAAGGCCAAGTCTAAGTAGGGTTGGAAAGGGAATGATAACAATAAAGATAAATGGCCACTGAAGTGAGCAAGACCTCAGGATGTAGGTGAGAAAGATAATGTTTCTCCTTACAAGAATTTTAATGAAATTTAGAAGGCACATGGATCACAGCCTGGAGAGTGAAAGAATAAAGGTGATGGTAAGAGATAGTTGTAGTGTTGGATATGTGGCAAGAAACATATAAAGAAGGATTGTCTACCATATTAGAGTGGTAGGCCTCATATCTATAGTGCTTAGGAGGTGTAGACAATTGTGGATGTTGGGCAGATAATGTTAGGCCCCTATAATACTAGTGATTCCCCCATTACTATTGTTATTGTATCCCTTATTGTTATTATTGTGCCCCTATTGTCCCCATATTGTTATTAGTACACCATAGAAACCTACTATTGTTTTTTCTGTGCCCTTATGTTATTACTGTTATGTCGGCTTGATTATATTATGACCCCTTAGACTCCTATATATAGAAGGGAGGTTTAGTCATTTGTATCATCCAGGAATTGTTCGTTTGTGTAACGTAAAGGAGGTTTCCCCCTCAAAGAGGCTTAATTCAAAGGCATTGATCTATCTTTTCTATCTTTTTGTGAGCTAGTTTCCTAACATTTGGTATCAGAGCTTTGGATTCTAAGGTTTTTCTGCTCCAAATAGGTCATTGTAGAATTTTCGCTATAACTTGTTTTCTGCAATGTTTTAGAACCTACAAAAAAAACCCATTTGATCTAAAATCATTTTGAACTTCGAGTCCAAATTTCAGAGCTTGTCTCTCTATATTTGTGGAGATATGATCTAAGGAAGTTAGGGTTTTTGCAAAATCCTGAATTATATTCCAAACAGGTGACCTGGGAAAAATTGTCATAACTTTGGTTTTAAGCATCAGATTGAAATTTCATAAGAATTTTCAGAAATAGGACGGCCTATAGTTTTTTGTGTATCAATTTAAAGTACTAAGGTCGAAACAGTGACATGTGGCACGTCATACACGTTCGCTCTACTGAATTATTTTATAATCAAGTCACCGTGGGAGATTTGGCATAACCATTCCTTGGAGAATCCAATATTGATCAGACTTGTGGGGTTAGAAAGAGGACTCAAAGGGATGCCACAAAACGAGATTTCAGATATTCAAGATTTCCAGTTACAGAGATACAATAGATTCAATATCGAGCTCTTACAAAGTGAAAAAAAAGGTGTAGTTTTTTTTAAATTTTGCATAAGATTGGTTTGAAAAATTAGTTTGAAGGAATTCAAAGGGAATACTGAAGAATTATTAGCATTAATCAATGTCCCGAAGAAAGAAAATGGAAACACCTAGTAAGCAACCTAAAAGCTCTAACATGACTCGTGAAGAAGAGGAAGAAATGCAACATGATATATCAAAATTACAAGTCCAATTACAACAAATTTCACCCTCACTAAAGGTAAATGAAGCCAAGAAGAATGGTGTGGAAGCTAATATGAATGGCATGCAAGTTAGGATGGAAGCTAAGATGGATGGCATGGAAACTAAGATGGATGGCATGGAAGCTAAGATGAATGGCATGGATGCTAAGATGAATGGCATGGACGATAAGATGGAAGAATTGAAGATAAATTTGAATAATTTGCTACAAGAAATGGTCACTAATGGTGAAAGGGTAGTAAAGGAAACTCATGATGAGAACAAAAGAAATTTAATCAGGATTTCATAGACTCTAATGTTGGATTGAAGACCCACCATGTTCCAAAAGTCGATATGAGGAATTTTGATGGCAAGGATCCCGGAACATGGATACTATAGATGGAGCAACTTTTCGATCTCCATAATGTGCAAAACACACAAAAGGTACGTATTGCAACTTTATATTTGGAACCAAATTAGTTTGTATGGTATCAATGGCTTTGCTCTTGTAAACAAATTGTCACTTGGGCAACTTTTACGGAAAAAGTGATAGCACATTATGAGGATACAAAAAGCAACAACTTTTTTAGTCAATTAATAAATCTCAAACAAAAGGGTTCAATAATGGAGCACATTGAGGTTCCCACATCGAAATCAGCTATTTCTTCAGATATCCAAAAATTCTTGGACAATCATTCCAATGTATTTGATACTCCCAAAGGTCTCCCACCTATTCGTGATCATGATCAAGCTATTCATTTGATTCCAGGAAGTGTTCCTCCAAACATCCGACCATACAGATATCCCTATGCCCAAAAGAGTGAAATTGAACATATGGTTGCAAAAATGCTAGAGGCTAGTATAATTCAAACTAGTCAAAGTTCTTTCTCTGCTCTAGTAGTATTGGTGCATAAGAAGGATGGATCATGGCACATGTGTCTAGATTATAGGGAGCTCAACAAGCTCACTATTAAAGATAAATTTCCCATTCCTGTCATTGATGAATTATTGGATCAATTGCATGGATCTATTTACTTCACCAAATTGGATTTTCATTCAAGATATCATCAAATCAGAATGAAGACTAAAGACATTCCGAAAACAATATTTAGAACTCGTGAGGGTCATTATGAATTTTTGATCATGCCTTTTGGCCTTACCAAATCACCTTCTACATTTCAAGGTTTGATGAATTCCATTTTCAAACCCTTCCTTAGAAAATTTCTGTTAGTATTTTTTGATGATATACTAATCTACAACAAGTCTTGGAAGGATCATGTTGAACATGTTGACAGGGTGCTCAAACTATTGAAGGAGAAACAATTATGTGCATTGAGTTTTGTGCAGTTAAAGCAGTTTATTGCAAATGCTCTAGTTTTAAAGATTTCAGATCCATACAAAGAGTTTGTGGTGTGTAGATATGATTGAAAGAGAGGAATTGGTGGAGTCTTGATGCAAGAGGGATAGGTGGTATGCTACTACTCAAGGAAATTGAATGAGCATGAGCAAAACTATGTAACACATGATCTTGAGTTGGCAATAATTATTCATCCATTAAAGATGTGGAGGCACCATATTCTTTGCAAGCGATTCATCTTGATGAGTGATCATAGTTGGATAAGGTACATGTTTGACCAACCTAATATGGATTTCATGCACGCTAGATGGTTGGCTACGCTTAGTGAGTTCGATTACAAGATGAGGTACATTAAGGGTAAAGAGAACAGGGTTGCAGATGCTCTTAGAAGAAGAGTATAGGTGAATCATATAACATCTTTGAGTTCATATGGGATAGATTTATAGGATCAAATCTTAACAGAATGACATCAGGATGACAAGTAAATGGAGCTTAGGCATAGGTTACAATATGAGGGTAAAAGTTAACAGGATGTGGATTATCATCTCACAAGAGATGGTTTGGTGATATTTAGGGACATGATCTATGTGTCAGAAAACAGTGAGCTGAAGAAGATTATATTTAGGGAATTTGATGTCAAGTGTTATTCAAGTGACCTGGGATAACAAAAGACACTAACAAATATGAAGAAATTATGTTATTAGTTGAAACTGAAGAAAGAGGTAGTTGAGTTCGTAAGAATGTGTTTGTATTATCAACCAGTAAAAGCAGAGTGCAAACATCTAGGTGGTTTACTACAACCGATTTCGATTCTAGAATGGAAATGGGAGGTCATTTCCATGCATTTCATCATAGGTTTTCCAAGGACATCTAGACATGATCCAGGTGACTCTAGAGACACACACAGGACAAAGAGGGCTTATGGAAGCTCAAAAAACAAAATGATTAGAATGCTTTCGAACTAGGGCTAGAGCATATATCTCATTTTCATGATCACAGCAGTGTGAATGGTTCATCAATTTGAGCTTGTATGAGGGAGAATGAGCTAGTCAAATTTCTAGTCAAAGTTGGGTTGTGGGCCAGGTTTAAGTGTCCTACAAATTGACCGAGTCCCGAGCATGGAATTTGGCTCTCGAAGATGGGTGAAATTGTGGCCTTGTTAATTTTCCCAGTATCCGTTATTTTCTAAAGATTTGAAAATCACCCCTCTTTTAAAATCAAAAAAATATATTTTTGGGGTGGCAGGAAACCAACCTCACCAAACCCCCCAACCAACATATAAAATTTTGATTGGCCGACGGGCCATGATCCCCATCACGCCCCCACCCCCGCAACCCATGCAACCACTTAACAATATTTATATTAAAGGACCGACGACCATAACCCCACTGGTCCAATCAAACACCACAATAAACATAATATTAGTATGGGGTGGGCGCGGGCCACCTTCGGTGGATGCTACCCACATCCCCAAAACTCCAAACATAAACTCTATCGCATATAACGAGGTTGGTGGGAGTCGAACCCACAATCGGCGGGAGGGCCAGCCCCGTCCATGTGGTAGCCCCACGGTGCAACCAACAAACAACACGCCACCATACACAGTGCCCCATTTAATGTTCAATGAACCACGCAATGCAAACTTTAATGCATCGTTCTAACAATGCCCCAAATTAATACAAAGGCGCCCAAATAAAAAATTACGTAGATTTTTGGGGAGGTGGGATTTGATCCTCCGACCTCCCCATAACTAATTTCTTTTTTTCTACCAACGGGCCAGTGGGGCTTCATTGTAATGTCCACCCAGGAAAATTGATATAAACCTGTCATTTCATCAGTGTGCCAGAGGCATGGACAAACCAGGAGCGTGCATGGAATTCGAGGCAATAATTTTTTTTAATTAATTTATTGCAGGTGGAACCATGATTGAGCAAAATTCTAAGGAGGGTGAAATTTTTGTGGTGTCAAATTGGACAAATTTTATGTCCATATTATACCTCTTAGTGACATGACTCGATGCCACAGTCAGTTTCCTGATCTGAGCAGTAGATTTGTAGAAGACCTGAAGGAGGGAATCTTTGAGGAATCTAGGGGGAATCTAAAAGATTCATTGAGCCCTAGATTTTCACTTTCTCAGAATTCAGAAATTTGACAGCCCATTTTGCATTATTCGATGCCAAAAATATGATTGTGCATTCAGATTTTCCATTTGTTCATTTAATTTTTCGACCACTTCTCTAAGTGGAGGGCAGGTGTTAGCATTCATGTGCGAGTAGCCATTTCCATGAGATTCGATGCCGCGAGATTGATGGTACAACCAGTTTCAATAGTTTGGCATCCTCTTCTTAAGATGCCCCTGGATGTGAGGTATACGCAATGTGTTCATGTACTTCTTTTGCTATGCATTCTACTACATAGATCCTTGTTTGATGTTTGATGAGGATCTTGTTTCTTACTTGTTTTCATGATTCCTGGTTGATGTGATGCAAAATCATTTGTGTGATGTACTTGTTATCATGATTCATCATGTTTAGTTTGAGATCCCTTTTTTGTTATGTTGATGGGATACTCATGTGTCACCATGTATGTTTACATTGAGATCCCTTTATGCCATGTTGGCGGGATGCTCATTATCATCATGCATGAGATTGTGTCATACTGATAGGAGTCATTTTTGACTGAGAGTTCCTATAGCGGAACATCTCTTGGAGCCACTCCTGCATGAGCATATTTTCCTTGTATGATAGCAACATCACCTCTTATGTACATCATCACTATTGACAACACTTAATGCAGTGGCCTACACCATCTTGACATTGGGGCCCAGAGACATAGTCCCTCCTGGATGAACTCTATTATAAATATCTTGAGTTTTATGTTGCTTATGATTGTCATTTTCCTCTTTGTTTCAACATGCAGATGTATTTCATTTATGTTCTTTTAAAAAATGCAATTTAACACATCATGAAAGTAAAAGGTCTTGGAAGGGTCCTTTGCCACACCCAGACCTAGATTAAGACAACATGATTCCAACATGGTTGTGGATGAAAGGTTGACTAAGGTATCTCACTTCATTCCAGTGAATTCTACTCATTCAACTAGCAAGGTAGCTCAAGTCTTCATCAGGGAGATAATGAGGTTACATGGTATTCTTAGGAAGATTGTGTTAAACAGAGATGCCAAATTCACTTCGAAATTTTGAAAATAGTTATTTACAAGATTGTTATAGAGTTTTTGATCCATGTGGATATTGGTGGCCACCTACCAATTACACTTGGACCCCCACCATTGTTTCTTTCAGTTTTTCAATTTCCTTAGTTGTAGCACAATTTACTATCTTTTGCAGTTTTTCGGGTTCTGAACTTCCCGAGCCATTTTGAGGCCCTAAATGAGGCTTTTTGGGAAAACAGGGAGTAAGATTGGTCATAGACCAATATTTCTCACCCAAAAGTTGTATTCCTTGGATAGATCTTTCTAGCAAGGTATTTTGTGCGTCAAACGGATATCATATGCCAAAGTTACGACCCCGGGAAGTTGATCTTCCAATTTACCCAAAACGGGGCCCATAGTTTGGTGCTTCATCTCCTAGGGTTAGGGTTTTGGATGTTTTGCGTTTTCCATTGTTTCTAAACAATAAATAGGCCTTTGAGCCTCATTGTAAGACAGTTTAGAGGCATGTAGCCACCACATCTCTCCTCAGAGATAAGCTACCATCACCTGAGCTAGTTTATTTCCATTGTTGTTTGTAAGTATATTTCAATATTGTTTTTCACTTACTGGATCATGGATACCCTGGTCAGTGGGTAGCCACTACGTCCAAGGGTTTAAATCTCTGAGTGGACGCCACCCGAAGGGCATCAACACCCCTCGGCCTATTTACTGACCTAACCCCAAGAGCTTTCGGGATTC